>JAHXMU010026056.1:36654-70151 GCA_019455685.1 Philornis downsi | reverse complement strand
ATCCGTCAAACGTCCATCCGCCCTAAAATTAGTTCAAATCTGAAAAGTATTTATGTCCTTGAATTTTCGAGAGTAAAGAGGATGGTAAACTAA
Organism: Philornis downsi; assembly: GCA_019455685.1. Taxonomy (NCBI): domain Eukaryota; kingdom Metazoa; phylum Arthropoda; class Insecta; order Diptera; family Muscidae; genus Philornis; species Philornis downsi. Next base: position 70,058 of record JAHXMU010026056.1, on the reverse strand, counting down.
CAGATCGGTCTGGCAAGCTTAACATAGTTTGTAAATGATTTGGTTAAATTTTCATACATGCTGTTAAATCCATCACACCAATCTGTTGGTGAGTCATTCCCTTAAGGCTTCTGTAATATATAAACCTTAAGTTATCTATTCTTTGGTCTTTAGGCATTTTATCCTCTTATTCACAATTCTACGGCCAACTATTACTACTTATAACTTTAATAAAATATTAATTCATTAGCAACACTCCGAACATTAGCTATTATATATTTTTGGATCCTTTTCAGCAATGTGTGTTTTATGGAGATGATACACCAGCAGACAGATTTGGCAGATTTATTTGTCGTTAATTTGCTGAAAATTTAATACTAAATTTGCAAATTCTTGCAAATAGGCAAGCGTACCTGATTTCAAGATTGATCTGACAGATTTAACGTTGCCGCAGATTGTTTGTCTGACTGATTTAAACCTACTTGTAAATAATTGGGATAACCACTACATATTTGTCAACTTTCTCAATTATGTTTTAAACAATGCTCAACTAAATTTATTAGTGTCATCCCTTTGAAATGAAATATGTTTTTAATTTTCAAGGAAATTTTTGAAAATTGACTTGTACATGATTTGGTATTCTCTTATTTGTCAAACGTTATTCATCGTGTAATGGACCCAATTGCATCTTACATGCTCTGCTCTCCTTTGCAGGTGTTTGTGTGCGAGTTGTATCTGTTGTACGTACGTATAAATATCTGACATAGATATTAGTCTCAGAGCAATTCAGTAATTAAGATTTCAAGTCTTCATTGAAAATTACGTTGGAAAAGCAGAGGCTTGAGGAACATACAAAGTTGCTGGAATGCTAAAGATATACAAAATACATTCCCAGCACCCGATCGAGTTCACTCACAGATAATTTGCATAATATTGCATCGAATGCACTGAAAGTGGGTGGTGCCAATAACTACGTATAACTACTAATCCAATTACCTTCGAAGAATAGCTCTGCATAAACAGGTGAAAATTTTGCTACGCTTTGCTGGTTCTCCACAGCAGCGCGGGGGGCTGAGAAGATGCATTTAAATGCGGATTTATCCAGTGCTCTGCAGCAGATAGAGGCTGTTAAGCGGGGGATCGATGAGAGTGACGATGCAAAGCTGCAAGTGCAAACAGCGCAAAGCCTTAAGACTATCCTGGATATATTGCAGGACCCCGTGTTCAGAACTATCGTACATGTGCAGGATTCACTGTCGGAATTGAATGCGCAGTTGACACAGCATCCTTCAATGCTACCGAATGACTTCGACATCGACATGGCTGGCAATCTAGTCCTGAGCGTGAATGGGGGCGATGTTATGTACGAGTTCGATGAGAGACTCTCGACCCCCTTGAATAGCGCATCCGGACCAAATAGTCCTGGTAGTAGCAAGACGACGACCGAAATTGCGGACAATCAATTGTCAGTCCAGCATGGAAAGATGCCCTCTCTTTCTGGAGTAGAGCTCTTTCCCACGGACTACGTGCAGATACAAGCGATAGAGTTGGTAAATGACGGTACTGGCTTAGGGTTCGGCATCATTGGGGCGAGGACGTCAGGCGTGATTGTCAAGACTATACTGCCTGGTGGTGTGGCTGACAGAGATGGTCGCTTAAGATCGGGAGATCATATACTCCAGATTGGCGATGTTAATTTACAGGAGATGGTATCGGAGCAGGTGGCTACCGTTCTGCGCCAGTCGGGTACACACGTCCGATTAGTAGTGGGCAGGGCCATCGAGCATCCTTCGCCAGTAGGCTTAAGCTTGGACCCTGGAAGTGCAGTAGTACCTGCAAGGGTGTTGGTGGATCGCGCTGAGTTGGAACGATATCTGATTTCTACTGGATATCCGGAGATATTTGGGGAGAGCTCTAATGCTTCCACTCCTCAAACTACGACAGAGGACGAACGTTTCGTTTACAGAGGCTCGAAGCCTATTATTGACCTTTTAGAATTGCCAGAGACAGAAAAATTGCAAGTAGAGTTGACAAAGGATGTCAATGGGCTGGGTATTACCATTGCTGGATATGTATGTGAGAAGGAGGAACTGTCTGGGATATTTGTGAAGAGCGTTTCGCCAGGCTCAGCTGCAGATCTAAATGGTCGTATACGCGTCAACGATCGCATAATAGAGGTAGATGGCCAGTCCTTGCAGGGCTTCTCCAACCATCAAGCAGTAGAACTGCTTAAACAGTCTGGGCAAGTGGTTAACTTGCGCCTGGAACGTTACCTGAGAGGGCCAAAATATGAGCAGTTGCAGCAGGCAATAGCAGCCAATGATAAACTTCCTTCCAGTATTCCCACTACTCCTTCCCGCAATGCCACGCACACAGCACCGACATGCGGGTTGTCTTCGAGGACAGTAACTTCTAACACGGAAGTCCCATACTTTTCCGGGAGGGAGACATTGCCGTTGACCGACATCAATGTTTTCTCCAGCGAACCCGAAGCCTTTAATTTAACGTCAATGACAGATTCAATTAGCGCAATAAATACGACATCTTCTGCGAGTATGTCAACATTTGGAATAGAAAAGAGTACAATGGTTGCAGCAAAACTTAATGAAGAGCAGCCGAAAATTATATCCTCTGAATTAGCAAGCAAGGAGATAGAGGTACATGATGTCGCGGTAAGTATGCCATATCATACCATTATCAGAATTGTGAAGTAGTAGATTTATCTAAACTTTGCCAAATCTGCTTTCAGCAACCTGTTCATGCCAAGAACAACGTTTTACTGACTCGCCAGAAATATCATACAGAACCTGAGCTAACACCTGATGTAGAGCAGGATATTATTCGCAAGTGGAAACAGTTTGTCGGTACCAATGTAGACGTGATTGTGGCCCAAATCAAGAAGTTCCCTGTTGGAGGCCTCGGCATCTCACTCGAGGGTACCGTCGATGTGGAAGGGGGACGTGAGGTTAGGCCGCACCACTATATACGATCTATATTGGCTGATGGTCCCGTAGGTGTAAATGGAAAATTGCGAGCTGGAGATGAGTTGCTCGAAGTGAATGGCGAGAGACTATACGGCATGAATCATTTAGAAGTTGTAGCCATTCTAAAAGAACTGCCTATAGACGTGCGCATGGTCTGCGGCCGTAGCAAAACCGAATTGATGACCTTCTCAGATGACACATTGAAAAAACTAGGCAATAACTTTGAGAACCTAGTGCCCGCATCAGATCGTTTGGTTAAAGCTAAATCCGATGGAAATCTGGCCACCTCATCACCAACCAACGACGAGCCCTTCAAATTGAAATCACGCTCATTGGAGCCTTTAACTGGCCTAGCAATGTGGTCTTCGGAACCGCAAATTATAGAGCTAATCAAAGGTGACCGTGGGCTAGGCTTCTCCATACTTGACTATCAAGATCCAATGGATTCAAATGATTGTTTGATCGTTATACGTTCATTGGTGCCAGGAGGCGTGGCTCAGCTTGATGGCCGCCTAATACCAGGAGATCGTCTGTTGTTTGTAAACAACATTAATCTAGAGAATGCCACATTAGACCAAGCAGTACAGGCTCTGAAAGGAGCTCCCAAGGGCGTTGTACGCATCGGTGTGGCCAAGCCTTTGCCAATGACAGACACCTCGTTAAAAGCAAATGGAAACCACCCAATGTCTTCCAACGTAGCCGAGGGCGACAATTCGATCATCCAAGAAGGGGCTGACTTCAAGAGTTTACCCAGCGCATCAGGAGTATTGGAATTGTCAGAGCCGGACTTGATTTCTAATTGGCGAAAATAAGTTTATTAGAACATCGTCTGTGCTGCCGATAGATAGCTGTCTGTAGTCAGCTTTCTATAGCAATTAGAATAAGTTCTTTCCATCAAAAATCTCAATATATTCTATGTGGGAAGTGCCTTAGTGGGGACTATTGACAAGATTCAGTTCCCCTTGCATTGCCAGCAGCTGAGGAGTTGATACTTTTCGTCATTACTATCACAGCTCAACCTCCCAACATTTAATAGTTAAACATTCCTGTCTTTCCTTTGTGGTTATTGTTATTATTATCAATTAATGCACCCATATTAATACGAGCAATTAGCTATAAATAGATCATATCAAATAAATATTGTTTGGGAGTCTTACAATAATTGTCGTCCTTTTATCTTTTATGGCGTTCGATTTAGTTGTCTTTCCAGCTTCTGGTGGGTCCTTCGGGACAGCACACGATCCCGAGCATATGACAGCAAATAGCTAAGAAGGCCGAAGACAAGACACCATACCTCAAAGTGTATAAAGTTCTTTTGGTCTATAAGGGCTACCCGGTCACAACTCTTGGTGACAATTTCGCCGCTACTACAACGCAACACCTCCTTGTACTTGGTGTGTATGCAAACGCCTAGACTGCGGCTGACTATATCAAAGTCGGTGCACTTGTGACACTCTTGCACCACCGTGTACTTTTCACGCAGCCAGCAGGTTGAATTGTTTTCTATGACAAACTGTTGGGCTTTCCCTTTGCGAGAAGGACCACTGATCGCCAAACGCGACTCCAGTATGAGCACAAATATGGTAACGGCAACAAGTAACCCCAGACCCAGGAACATGTGTTTCTTCTGACAAACTTCCAACATACTTCCAGGTAGAGGATTTGAAGTATCCAGCACAAGAATTCTTGTTTACGTTTCGTGTAGCCTGGCTCACAGAATTTATCGATAAGCTTATGTTCTTTCATCACTAACGGTAATAATGCCACCTTTTTAAAGAAAACCTCAAATGTTGCCCACACAGTATGATAAAAAGCTATTTAATAAAAATCGTAATTGGCGATGGCGGTTTCTTGGCCAAATACTTTCCATTGTTGAAAATAACTCTAAACACGAAAAAAATGAAATAAAATTCGTAACCAACTCAAACCTTTGTTACTATGCTACATTGAAATTTTTTGTCAATTTTCTAACACCAGAAGACAAATAAGCGATTAAACTGAAAAATATGTCCTTGAAGGGCTAAAACAATGCTACATTTTCATGTTAAAATGTGTTAATTAATTACAATTCCAATTTATTTGTTAATTATTCACTGCCCCAACACTAGGATTGACAGTCTAATAGCCCCTTTATCTTAAATAAAACTTTTTATGAAAACACGATAGAAAAGGGAGAAACCAAGCCCCATAACTGTTGGCAACACCTACAAACTTTAAAAGAACCATAATCCAAATACATGCTACTGGAATGTTTGGACCCCTTACAGAAAAGACGCCTCTGTACGAATGGCAGATACTCTTGACAAATACAGAGCTGACATCACCGTCATTTAGTGGATGCGATGGATACGGCAAGGATGCGCGCGCCGCTTGTAAGGTTCTGTCGAGTGCGACATGTAGAAGATTGAAACATGGCCTTTTCTGAACTAAATGTCGCAAATCTTTAACTGACCAGACATTCATACTACGGCAGATACTGGAAAAGATCCCAGAAAAATAAATCGATACATATCACCGTCTCTTCGACTATAGAGCTGACTTCGATAATCTGAAATACCACCATGGCTTCAGTGTCCCTGAAAATATATTCCCTATAATCGGAAAGTGAAGTCGTGAGTGATAGCTGAGGTTTTGAAAATGCCAGGGTTTTATAATCAATATTTTGCCAGATTCAACATTTCAAAATATTTTCTTGAGTGTGATTCATTTTCTTTATGGAAAAAGTTGTCTTGCTGAATCGACCTCGGCAAATTACGCCAACGGCGGTTAATAGTGCATTAAACCATTGCCTCATAAGTTGGCATTTCATGATCTTGTATGGTGCAGTATGTATTTTTTTTTTTAATGAAAATCAATCTGTTATTTTTTATCTTAAAAAATCAAAAATAAAAATAAACCTTGAACATGTATAATCAACTTGCTGTAAATAATTCTCAAAAGTACAGCCTAAGGAATATATTTCATACCAAGAACATAAACTTACTACAAAATCCTGTGAAATCACGATGAAATCTAGAAACGTTGGTCAAGTACATAATTTTACCCCACATTGTGTAGCGTAACTAACATAGGAGCCAGTTTATACTTTCCATGGATTAGTAGAAATATACACATTTAAAGTATACAGACGTTTCGAAATTATGATCGATATTATAACCCTTTTTCTTTAAAAGGTTTTAACCTTGACTTTGACTTGGCGCTAATATATATTAAATTTGCAACTACTAGGACGATATATTGAGATTGTATATGTATAAGTAAAGTTACAAATTCAAAATGTAGATACCAACTAAATAAGATGGGTTCACTTTTCTCTTGTAGTCGCTTATTTATTCCAATTGGGATTTATTTAATCGTAATTATATAAATACATGCTATAACAAATACACATTTATTTCACATTCAAACTTTGATACAGGAGGAAAGTTACAACAACACTGCAGCGCATTTAGTGGACTACAGAGACTGAGCAAGTTAAAATGAATTCTTCTCAAAAAGAGATTTGCTAGCAATGTGCTCGTAGGAAGCCTAAAGGACAAAGAAATTCGTCATTTTTTACATTTTCATTGACCGAAATAAAAATACATACTTTAAGGGTGGTGTAGCAATAACCACGTTTACCATTCATTTCAAATTGAAAGTAATTGCTATCAGTTAAATCATCCAGGAGGGCCAATTCTGCGCCAAGATGATGGATACCAGCCCGCAATAGTAGAACTAATGTTAGGGGCATCATGATGTCTGCACTTAAACTGGCTTTGTTCGCTAGTAAGATCAACAATTCACAGTCGACATTATTTAAACATTTTGAAATGATACCTACCTTTGGAAATTTGCTGATATGCGTGTGTCAGTTGCTCCATACAATTTTCTATCACAGTTAGCATAGCCATAGGGCTGTATTTCTCCTTTAGTTCCTTCAACATCTGAACTGCCTCTGAAAATTTATCTGTCGCCACTACGGCTAATATATCACTGAAAAAAAAACAAATACGCGTAGTTTGGAATTACTTGCAAGGGAAGTGGAAAGATATTCACGTTACCTTTCAAATTCCAAACATTCCACGAGTTGAGCGTCATTTAGTTTTTCAGCCTGCAATAAGTGTTGACGATATAGTTCGTCCTTAAGGCTATATTTATTAGCATATAAGACGAACAATGTGGAGTAAATGCCCTCCGATAACAGAATAGGGTAAAGCAAAGTGATGTGCGACACGACTTCGCGACGTTCTCCGACTATCGCATACTCTTCCGGCAAAGCAGGGAACAGACGACGAATGAATTTGTAAACACGTTGCGAAATGGATTCCCATTCTCGCATAGCCTGTTTGGCCAGGAGTGCTGTCGGTTTAATTTTCCAACAACCATAGGATCGATAAAAAGCGTAGGTTATGCGTTCGTTGAGGTGCTTAAATGGGTGATAGCAATAACGAAACGCATTCTTCAGGTACTCCTTTATGGCAGCTAGATCCTTTTCACTGATATCAGCAAAACCAAACTGAGGTATCAAATCCATTTCGGCTTGTAAGGAAACACTGTGAGATATCAATTGTTGTCCAGATTAAAGTAATTGCTTAGAAAATGTATCGACATACACCTTACCATTCGTCTATCACACCACTGCTACTCAGGGCACTATCGTTAAAGGAATCTATAGCTGTGGCATTGCAATTCTCCATAACACACAACAAATTAGAAAACAATGTAGGATCGCCATGATTATCCTCAGCAGTGTTTTGAGCAAATTTGCTGAAAGTACTCAGCAAATCGAAAGTGGAAAAATCTGAGGCATTTAGAGTGTCTTCCGACTGGGAATGCAATTTGCTTAGCTCCAATTTCTCGAAACTGAATACCGATGAATTCAAGCTCAGTTTGTCTATATCGGCCGATGCGCTGTGCAACGGCCACAGGGTTCGCCTACCGTTGGCCAGCGTCGATGCCGATGTTCCATTTGTTATATCGAGTTCTCTTGGAATCACATTCCCACTGTCGATCTGCTGCTGCTTGTTTATGAATGCCATCACTCGATTCCACAGGGCAAATGTTAACGCTTTGGTATTCGCCATCGGTTTGGCTAGGTCGCCAAAAAGTTCATTTTCGAAATCGTCGAATAGGGAGCACCATTTTTGGGAGTTATCGATGACGCGACTTCCCAGTGAGCTGCAAATATTGTAAATATTGATGAACGCACAACGAGATAGTTGTCTTGTCTCTACTAACCTGGGGTACTTGGTAAATTTTGCACTGATGTCCATGGAACCTGCATTGATTCGAATATTTTCCCAGTTTCCTGATAAATTTCCAGTTAAGATGCTGCCAGTCACTACATTATTATCCCAGTTCGTGTTCGGTAGGTTGTGTTCCTTTAATGAAGTGTTCTTATTCAATGGGTTATTGTGCACCATGACCTATAATTCCGTACCTTTTCGGCCTGAAATGATTCCGAAGCAGGCATAAAATACTTTCCAGCTCCATTTGGCCCAGCCAGTGAAGCTTCGCCTTCATAATAATATTCGTTGGGGAATATCGCAACACATTTGCCCATTAACTCATCATTGGCAAAGGACCCCTCGAAATAATTGCCCGTGGATGTTATGCAAATGCCACTGCCAACTCTTTTATTGTCTGCGAACATGCCCAGGTATTTCTCACCCGATGCTAAACGATCAAGTACGCCATAGCCACACTTATGATTGCCTACGAATTCGCCAACATAAACATAGTCGGGATGTTGCAGATGACCATGCCCATTAAAGAGCCCATTGCGAAAATTACCCTCATAAATTTCCTTTTCACCTATAATGAGAGTTCCATAGCCAGAGAATTTGCCATTTTTGAAGTGACCTTTGTATAGGCCCACCTTGGGCTCAAACATTCGACCATAACCCTCTATGATCCCATGAATTACATCGCCCGCATAGATTTTGCAGTTGGGAAATTCAAGGCGGCATTTGCCGTGCATAACTCCGTTGGAGAAGCTCCCTTTAACGCAGACCTTAGGGTATGTGGAATTGTTGGAGCTGAAATGGTATTCTATTGAACGAACTTCAGGGATCTTCGAGTTTTCCGGCAAATTTAAGATATTTTTTATTGAGCATTCCAACTGATCATACCACAGATCGTTGTCATGCTGATTGCGGGAGGTTAGGACAAAGTTTTTTTCCGGCGTTATGATTCTTATCCCATATTCTTCCTTTTTTAGCCACACTGCATCCAATGGGAACGGGGTTATATGACTGACCACTTGACATAAGAAATCCGAAAATAATACAAATGTGGGAGTCGTCAGTGCCCTCGAATGGGACAGCTTTATAGGCACTGCTGAGGAAGTTAGGATAACTCTCCTCTCCTTTCGTTTATAATGTAATATTTTGGTATTCTTGTGTTCAGATCTCCAGAATTCGCGCGTATTGTCAGCCAACTCTAGGTCTATACGATTGTGTCGCGCCAATTCCATCCAAGCGAACAACTCGTCCTTGATGTTGTCATCACATTTCTGAATATGTTCCAAAAGTTGTATGACATAGGGGACAAACTGAAATGGATGTTGAAACATTTTTAAAATATCCAGATTCTTGTCAGTATTTGACAATGGTGGCGACGCGATCGCTGCTGGTGTTGCTGTTATCAGTTGTTGAAACATTTGCTGGGCTTCGTGAAAGCCATCAATTGAATATATATCACAGTAAGCCTTCGCATAGGCTTCAAATATTTTTGTACATTCTCGGTAATATTTTATAATCACCAGCTGCGAAGGCTCATCGCTGTCACCACGATAGAATTGCTCCAATGAGTTCAAAATTCCAATAAGCAGATACAAAACATTTTCCCACCGCTGGCAAACGTGCCGTAAATCGTTCAGAGCAGCCTTTTCTATCCACTTATTGAGTTGATGTAGCCTCCTACGGTAACTCATCATAGTCTGCAATTGATTTTGTAAATGGTGGTGCAGCAGGTGAAATTGCCGTTTAAATTGTCGGCGATTGTAGATGGTTAGCTTTGAGCTGGCGAGCAGAAGCGGATACGACTGTTTCGTGGCATTCTTCATGTGCAGAGTGACAAACTCTCTCTCTTCATAAGTTAGTTGTTTGTCCTTTTCGCGTATTTCCCCTTGGGTGTTCAACAAAGCTGTACGATAATCTCCACAACATGCCTCTAATATGTGCTCTCTAGGCACATCAAGGTCTGAAGAGTCAAATAACAACTCGGTAGGACTACTCATCTCAAAAACTTGGGAATTTTGCGACAGTTGCTGATGTGTATTTAGACCCCAATGATACAAACGGCCGTCAATGGTCCGCACAACAGTATGATCACGACCACTGGCTAAACTGCAAACTCCTATTTCTCTTAGTTTCTGAACCGTAAGTACATTATCACGTTTAATATGGTCGCCGGTGCCAAGCACACCCTTGTTGACAGAGCCCATAGTAAATACCTCCGTATGTAAAAGGGAATACCCCTGATGAAGAAGGCTCTGAATATTCGCTTCCAAATTGCAATTCGATAGGGAGGAATTTAGGGATGAAGCAGAGTCGTTGTCATTTTTGTGGTACATTTCGGAGGACACAAGATCGGGCAGTCCACCTGCAAAATAGTAGTGAGAGCATAAAGGCGTATTTTTCTTAATTTTATGTTCTCTACCATTGTCATTTGTGGGGAGAACCTGTTCCTGGTCCTTCCTTACTAGGAAAACAAAAAAATTGTCTCCCGCCGTTAAATCAATGATCTCCATTGTATTTTTGAATAAGCGCACCAATTTGGGCTGATCGCACTCAACCGAAAAGTGTACGCCACAATTACCCAGAGCGTAGATGTCTCCAGCGGTCGAAACAAAAATTGCACCACTCGAAGAGCAGCACACACGAGAAATGTGAACGCCCTCCTCGGACAGCTCTAGCGGATCGAATAACACTGGAAGCCAGAGATCATTTGAAGCAAAGTCCTTACTATTCTTCACAGTTTGTGCTAACACTGCTCCGCTTTTAGTGACTATATAAAGCTTTTGATCCTCGCGGCCGTATTGGACGTCCACTACGTCATTACGTTTACATGACAAGCGTATTGCTAGGCGCGTTTCGTCGAAATTGCCATAATACAATGAATTACTTTGGCTTAGAAACAGATAATGATGTGGCGTAATGGAGCAGACCCGCAGAATCGCCGACAGATGTTGAGTCTGGCTATCCCACTCTATGGTTACACGAGAGCCATTGAAAAATATACAAAAGGATTCCAAGTCGATATCTCCTTTGTCTTTGTTGTTGCAGTAGTCATCATACATTATGCTGCTGCTTCGGTTTCATCGATGTAATGAGGATTGTGACAATTAATCATATTACACCATTTCCTGATAAGCCCAAGTTAGCTTGCTTTGAAAAGGAATCTATCATCCGTTCTCCAGTTGGAAATTTTTTGCAATGAAATTAATTCCCAATTATGTGAGTAAAAAAATGTCAACAATTTTTGCAAAGTTGCTGATAGGAAATTAGCTAGGAGGTGCGTTGAACAGGGTGACCATTTTAATCGCTTTTCAAATCTTTTCGACGTTTTCGAAATTTTCGGGAGCTAAAATTGTTAACGCTTTTCATTTAAGTATTGCGCCTTCATTTATTGCCGTTGCTAAACTCAGATGAAATTTCTTTTTCCACTCGCAATCGGAATTCCGATTGCACGAAACTTTGTTTAGCACTTCGTTTTGCAGCATAGGCTTAAGACGGAATGAACAAACGTAAACATTTTTCATTTGAAGTCATTACCGGCATGTTTGGAGTAGTCATTGCAAAAAATGTTTTCAATGGAGTCGAAAAGCAATAAAATTTGATTTAACAAAGACAGTAAAAGAACAAGAGACAAAACGAAGGTCGCAGTAAAATTAATTCTAATAAAAAACATGGGTTTTCTTTTTTGTTTATATCTTTGTTTACAATGATCTATAATGACATTTTCCCATGCAGTGATAATTATCAACAGAAATTCCGTTTGAAATCGATACTAGCCTTTGAGGCAATGGAACACAAACAGTTTCAATCAAATTTAAAGAAAATTAGCTAACTTTTTCGTACTAAAAACTTGCCAATTTTCGTATCATCCCTTATACAATTTCGTTTAGAAATGTTTTACAGCTATGTCTTTGCCAAAGGAATCCAACGTTTTTGACTTTATATTCTAATAAACTTGCTGTTCTAAATATATTAAAGAAAAGAAATGGCGATTTTTCAAAAGAAATTGTCTTACAGATATAGTATTTTATCGCTTCACAATCACATCGGTATAGACCATATTTAAAACTGGTTCTCATAGGCGTAGCAAGGTAGGCGCTGGAAGGCTTAGCCGCTTAGAGTTTTTTAGTAACCCGAGTTTTCAAATTAGGTGCATTGAATGAATGAGTTGGCTATAGCTATCCGGAGAGAATTTATTGCTACGCCAATGCTGGATCTATACCATTCGATTTTAGAAGCTAAATCTAGAACCGTGAAATCAGTTTACTTAATTTATTAAACAAAATTCCGAAAATCTGACAATTTAAATTATTACAAAATATAACTTCAGAGAATGTGTCAGTGTCATTCATATATCAATTCCATCAATTTCCCAACTTTATATAGATTACATAATTAACTTACATATATGTAGTTTCAGAAATGGCAGAAAATTTACTTTTCGAAATAGACCACATTTTATTTTTATTTTTCCAGTGAGTAGAACATTAAAAATGACTAAGAAAAATGAAAAAAAAACTTCTACATAAACTAATCAGAACGATATGGGCTTACCATATGACCTTACTTCTTTACTTTAGTAGGGTCCGGGAAGTGTACCATTGAAAAGCACATCGAAGTGGCTATTCCATGACATACATACGCATATTAGTTATATCAATAACTCGTTACAAGCCAATGAAAATTTTTCGATTTTGTAACCTCACTTTTTATAAATCGGTTATCAGTTTCCCTGATCTAACGTTATAGTGCAGCAAAAACAAGCTATTAGCGAACTCTATGATATTTTAATCATCTTGAGAAATATATTTATATTTTCTACATCATATCGGCACCCTGTAAAAAATACCAGTTTGCTACCATTCTGACAGCAAGTTTGCTAAAAAAATGGCGAGTTATTTTTTCACGACGTCTTTGCATCTAATCTTTCGCGGTGGTGTGTTAATTTTTTAATATTTTTTATAAATAATTAACGTTAAAAGAGTTTGTTTTAAGCAAAATGTAAAATTTACATCGCGATTCTTCTGTTGGCTACAAAATTATGTTGTAATTTATTGAACTTGGTGCAAAAATCACGTGACAAAACTGCAAAGCGAATAACCCACATCCTCGATAGAAAATAGTGTGCAAACTTTTTTTCCCCCCGGGTCCACATAAATAAAGAGTGTGCAAAATGAAACTGGAGAACTAGTGAGGACGATGCATTATTTGTTGATTCTGTTGTCGAATGTGTAAAGTGTACTTCAAACGCAATGGTTGCATCCACTTCCAAGCAACGACGACATCGACTACGACCTCTTACCCGTTGCTTCCCCCATCGAAGACACTTTTTGGCAGTGAGGATCTTTTGGGAATGTAGAGACTGTTTTGCGCACCATTTCTTGGACCAGCGGGATCAGTCTGCGTTTTGCATTTTTGACAAAAGCAGCAACAGCGGTATGTGGTAATAGAAAAGGAAGAGTGTAATATTTATGGCAACAAAACAATGACGACGCCAAAGTAACAACAGTAGCAACATCAACAGCAACAGCCAGTGCATTGTTATTGATTTCCTCTTTTTCCGTGTGTTATTTCGGTGTGTTGTGTAAACTGTAACAGCAATTCGACAGCAATTTGCAATTGTTTTGAGTGAGTCCCACGGAAATGCTTGACCCCGACACTCGAGCCTTTTCATGATTCCCGAGAACTGTAGATTTCTGAATTAAAATTTGTGTAGCCATTTGACTGGCACAAGAAGCTAGATACGGAGAAAACAGACAATAAACGTAACAAAAACAAAGATGAAGTTGCTTTCATTGAAAAGTCAACTATTTGCAAATAATTATCACATTTACAACTCGATGCATACGTTATTTCAAAGTATGTCAATTGTAACCATCGTGTGGTGCCTGCTGATAGTTGATGTGTCGCGAGGTAAGCGCCGATCATCACAACATTGGTGGTACATCCATATGCACTTAACCTTTCTTTGTTGTTTTAGCTTCACCGATTGCCATTAAAGCGACGTCACTGAACCATAGTTCTTCGATGGCATATAATAATTTGAATAAAGCAGCTGATTACGGGCATCCATTCAATGCCAGCAGCAGTGTAAACATCAGACGCTTTGTACCCGGGACTTCGAGGCCGTTTGGTATTCGGAATGAGTCAATGCCCCAGATGCTGGTGTCGGGTACTACATTGTCGACTCCAAAGCAATTGAGAAATAAACCACGTGATCGTAAGTCGGTTGCATTGCTTCATTAAGTTATTTGCTGTGTAGACCATAGATTAATTACAGTTTAAATCATTCGGGCACATGTGGAATATTTTCTAATCAAAGTCAATAGCAGTGCCATTAGCTTCGATTAGAAATTATTTCGCATATACATCTTTTAAAAGTAATGTCAGTAGTGTTTTGTCTGTCAATCTTTCGGCATTGGATGTTTCAGCAGAATTTTGACTGTTTGACTGTTGCATCAAGTTCCAAAATTTTTACTACTTTTGGGAAGAAGAAGGCTGGAGATTTTTTTCTGTTCAAAGATATTACGTTTGTAATGTTTCCCCAGAGCATGTTGTTCTGAATGCTTCATTTATTTATTCATGTAATTCACTATTGAAAATACATACTTATGGTATATACTATACAATATATTCTGCTGAAAAAAACCGCGAGTTCGTCAATAAAGCACAAAATAATTGTTACACACTCAATTTTTTTTTTGCATCGCCTTCCAAGTAGGCACCTCCCTAATAATACACTTACACCAACTAGTAATCTAATCATCAAAATAGCTTTGTGGTGCAAAATTCATCAGTTTTCTTTCCACCAACCTGATATTTTTGCTCTCAGGCGCTTCATAACGCCCAGATACTATTCTTTGTTAACCGTCTGACCCGGCAAGAACTTGGAGTGCTCAACACCACGAAAGTTGAGGATAACTGTCATCAACACCTTGGCTTCTGATCGCCTTCGATGTGGTTTTATTGGTTTCGGCTCAGTTGAAAGGAGACATTTCGAAACTCGTTGGCTGGATTGTCAAACTCGCATATCCATGCCTTACCACCAGTTATTATACGTTTTACGAATGTGAGGTCCGAATTCACACATTCTAGCATATATTCATCGACCTTTACGGGATTGAGTTTATGAATAAAATTCAACGACATATCATGTCCTATCAAAAATAGTACGAATTTGATTTGCTAGACACAGAAGATTCAGTGGCTATCTCTCCCAAATTTAAATGGCAATGATCAATCACCATTTATTTCACTTTATCGATCTTAATTTAAGTTTAAGACGTTGTTGACCGACCAGAGCAGGCCAAATCGTCCCCTGTAATATATGACTTTTGTTGAATATATGTTAGTTCTATTTATAGGTAGTATTCGGGGAAAAATTCGAATAAAATGAGAAAAACTGGGAAATGTTATAAGCATTTCAGTGAGGTATACATGTTATTACAACTTACTAATACAACTTATTACGAAGGATTTTAATCTGTCCTATTTAAATTTTCGAAAGCAATATTTTCTTAATGTGACTTCCATTCATACAATTACATTACAAAGAGAATGGCTGTAAAAGTTGAGGAATGTGAAGGGAATAGTTAGGGAGAGAAATATTGGGCAAGAATATGATTGTTTTAAAACTAGCTTAAATTACTATGAGCATTCAATATGCACTAACACGAAAAAGGAACATGTCACATGATGGGCAAACTGAATTCATTAATATTTTAATGAAATGTTAGCACGTGATGATTATTGCAGCTTTCCTCATAATCATCTGTAAAATTATGGCTGTCGACCTGTCTATATGCTTATCTTTACTGAAGACATTGTGTCAGTCAGAACCAGCTTTTACAAAAATATAGAAACTTCGCAGGAGTACTAAAATCGGCTGTGGCTTCATACAATTTTTGCCGTATGGTGCTATGCAAGATAGCTTTATAGTCCGCGAATTATCGATTTGTTTTCCTAAGTGTAGTGCGAATGTCTATTCAGTTATTCCCTTTGACAGGTCTAAAGCTGCCCTGACAGGGCTTAATAATGTCAGATGAATTTAGCTTTAGTTTTTCACACATCACATTCGTTCATTATCGGCTCGTCGCTTATAGTAAGCTTATTGTTACAATTGGCTGCAGCATTGCCAGGTATGCAGCATTCTTTACCTTGGACGCAATATTGGTTGTAACTGGGTCTGTCTGAATGCGTTTTTCATACACGGTTAAAGTGGTCTCAGAAATAAGTCGTTCTGAATCCGTTATCAGATCGAATCCGACTATTGAATTAAAATCATCTTCCCTTCCATGTTTCGGAGAATAATTTTAATGTTTAATGTGGTCAGGGTAGCAGTCTTATGCTTATTCTGGAAGCTCATGAAATGCGATTTTGGTATGATTATCGTTGTCTCCCTTTGTGGCTGGTCGAAAATAAGCCTGATAATACTTCACATTTCAATCGCTTACAGGTCTTAATCGCGAGACAGGGCGTTCAAATCTTATAACCTACTGTAAATCCACATCCGAATTCAAGTCCCACTCGGTTGCAGCAATAGTAGATGCCATAGCATTTGAGTCGAAGATATTCCTGTCCTGTCCATCGCATCTCTTGGATTGCCATTATGTCAGCTTTATATTTATCAATCGATACCGATCCCCTGTGATTGTTTCGCTTGGTTTCAGCAGCTCGTAATAAACAACACTGACCAGGTCCCACCAAATACAGAGCATAACCTTCGCAGCGTGAAAATTCCGCTGAGGTGACGACGTAGAAGCATGACCGGCCAGTCCCCATGACTTTCTTTTTTTGTATTGCTGTAATGAATCCGTTTTTCATCACCCGTTACAATGCGATGAAGAAACCCCTTCCTTTTTTGTCGCTAAAGCAGTTGTTCAGAGGCGAAAATATGATGCTTAAGGTCCCTTGGCTTCAACTCATAAGGAGTTCCTTACTTTTGAATCATTCGCAACGCATGCAATCGCTTGGAAATGGTTTGCCGGGTAACTGCTAATACTGAAGCAATCTCTACATGCGTTTGACACGGATCCCCATCAAGCAATGCCGTCAATTCAGTGTTTTCGAAGGATTTTCGTCCTCCTTCACGCGAACGGTCGTCAACGCCAATCGAAAAAACCAATATCCATCCAAAGCAGCATCCCCGTAAACGTTTTGATGCTCCCGATTAGTTGCAGCCACAGTTTTCTTCGATTAAAAGAAGAAACTCAGTACTACCCGCATATGACGATTATTTGGCACAAAATCATACACATTCATACAACCAAAAGAATATGACGCCAAAAAAAATCACTATTGTGTTAAGGCGGTTTACCAGAATCGAGTAACAGTTATAGCTGGTGCCATCTATTGGCAGACAGCGGAAACTTAGTTGCGCACTTAATGCTATGCAATAACTCATAATAAAATTGAACTTACAAAGATCATATGTTATACAATTTAATGGGAAAAATTATTTGCATTCTTGTTTTACCCTGTGAATTTCTGCACATAACTTGAAATTATTACTCAATTTAGTTTATTTTTTATATTCAGGATTCTATGTTTATGCTTTGTAATCTTTTTGATTAAATAGCAATAACACAATTCGTTTATATACAAAAACTAAGATGGAGAGGAGTGGTTTGCATTGACCGATGCTGTCACTCATTAGAAACCATATAATATTGCATTCATTTCCGTTTACATTTAGGTTACATTTGGTAGCTTTCATACTTTACAATTACTAAAATAGCTCAAATTAGAATTCATGTGCAAAAAATTACGTTGCTCTTCTGTGCGTTTTATGAATAATTCATATTTTTCCCAAACAACTATTATGGAGCGTTTTTTCGACTTATTTTAAAACTTGATATAAAACAATTAATTGTTTTTTGTTATTTGTTGGAAAATGTTACTATAATTATTTGAGATCCTCGTAAAGAAAAGTTGAAGACTGATTAAGCTTTCAAATGGGTTGTTATTTCATTTCGTACTTTTCTACAAACTTGAGACATTCTATTTGTGGGTCCTTTATTATAGTCTAAAATGAAATAATTAGCACAGTATATTCAGGCTTGATTATAATAATAACAAAGTGTTACAACTTCAATTGCATTATGCACTTCTCACTTCTCGATTATTTGCATTTCCTCAATAAACTTTTAATCTTTCAACAAAGGGCTGACATTATTTGGCCAGAACATAGTGCAATAATATGCTGACGACTTGACCCCCTGAGAGGTGTAAGTGAACATTTCATTTTTAATTGTACAACCGTAGGTGCTTTACAGAAATCTTTTTGTTTCAAAACATCAAAACACCTAATACTTAGCAATAGATCTTTTAGTTTAGGTTTAGATAACAAACTAAACTTTAACTATCATGTGGATAATGTAATTCGACGTCTAAATTATTCACTGCGAAGTGTTTATAACAATGATTTAGTGTTCTCTAGATCGATTAAGAAGAAATTGGTTCATGCTTATATCATGCCTGCTATTTTATATTGTTTAGAGCTATATAGTGGCACTAATAAACAAAATATGAGAAAAATTCAGACGATGTTTAATAGAGTTATGAGATATTTGTATTCACTGAGGCGTCGTGTTCATATAACACCGTATGTGAAGCGTTTCTTGGACTGTAGTTTCAAACATTATATCGATTTGAAGTCTTTCTAGTTATTTTACAAAGTTGTTCGGCTGTGTAGTCCTCAATTTCTTTTTAATTTGTTTAATTTTTCACCTTCCGCTCGTAATAAGCAGCTTCTTATTCCTAAAATAACCACACTCATTAGTCGTGCTTTTGTAGTAAGAGTAGCTCGAATTTACATTTTAAAACCAAGCCATTTAAAAAGTTTTAAATTATGTCGTGATTCTTACAAAAGGCGCATTCTACAACACTTTCAGACTTTACTGTAAAATGTTGTTTTCAATTAAATTGTGAGCAGCCTTTATTACATACCAATTATCTTATATTTCCAGATTATATACCGATTAACTTCTAACTTCTGAATTAGTCTTTTTTTCATACTTTTTTTATCTTTAATAATCACGTTATTCAATTTTTATTACGTGTTTTTTTGAACTTATAATTTTGAGCAGATTGAATCGAATAGATTAATTGTTGCATATTGTAATTTACTTATAATTGGCTGGAAGGCTTTAAGATACAAGCCAAAAAATAAATAAATGGTAGTCCTATAGTAACATCATTTTACCACCATTAACGTGATACGTGACACCACAGCAAACTTATTTCCAAGATGATATTAGTAACAATATGAGGAAGTTCACGTCAAGAGATTAGAATGTAGGACAATTTTTAAAGTGCAAAATACATAAATAAATATTGTTGTAGCACTTTGGAGCGAAATAAGCTGACAATCTTTCAGACCGGTATTTTTTTTTGCTTGCCAGTTATACTTTTGTTTCTGTAGAAGTTTTGCGATGGTCATAATCATTCCATTTTATCCTTGAACCATGAGCAATCTGGTCGTCTAGGTATCAATGAAAGCAGTTGAGGGATTATTTGAATAAATATTTAAAAATTCGATTTAATTTTTCAGCTATTTTGCTGAGAATCTCATCTGGCACTAATTAGAAATAAAGTTTTTTCTCGCTTAGCTCAGCTTAGCTCTCAGCTATTTTGCTGAGAATCTCATCTGGCACTAATTAGAAATAAAGTTTTTTCTCCCTTAAATGTCAAAGGTCGCATATTTAATTTATTTATACACATCATCGCAATTTTAAGCCTTACGGCCGAAAGGATTAAATTATATCAATACAACATATCATTCCCATTACTGAATAATAAAGCCATAAACATTTACAATATGTAACGGTATAAAATTCATTTTAAATAAAATTTGAATCGGATGTTGAATTTGCCCGCAATTTGTTTACCGCGTATAAGGTATGAATAATACAACTTTATAATTTGTTTACCGCGTATAAGGTATGAATAATACAACTTTATAATATCATTCGCATAAGATTTATAAGTAAGAAATATTATAAAACTTAACAAAATATTGTTACATTTCGAGCAAAAAAATAAAACTCAAAAACATTAGATTTTCATTTGATTTGATTTGAAAAACAAAAATTCACAGTTTTATTTTTTGAATAAAACATAATATTCGGAAAATAAGTATTCTTCGCCGAGTAATAAACAAAGTTTAAAAATAAAAAATGAAATTACAAAAATATCACATACTAAGGTATGTGTATAATTTGAGGCGCTATGATCATATGTATGATAATATGCTATACGTTTTTTACGTGTTCCCTTTAACAATTATGTTGAATTTCGAATCATTTTATAAATTGGTAATATCTGGTTCACCACCTTTAATGCGGAGTGGATTCAGGTTCACTTGATTAACTAGAAGTCTACAACTTTTAACTCCTCTTATATGAGGCTCTTCTGTATTCTTAAAACCATTTACGATGTGCGTTTGCAGAGCTTGGAATCGTTAAGTGAACTTCAGTAGTTTATTTTACATTATGAACTCATTATCGACACTTGGTTTTTCTTTTTTATTTGCTTTGTAACTATATTTGGCTGGGGAACCATAATATAAACTTTGCTAATGACATTTGAATTTATATTGTTTTTAACTTTATTTTATCACTATTATTAAAGAATTTTGTATTTTATTTTTGATGTTATATAATTGGCCTTTTGGGCTTCCTTGCATTACAATGTGTGAATAAAATGAAATGAAATATCCATTATTAAAAAATTCCGTTTCGTAACCCTGCCATCCTATTATATATATTTAATTATAACAGTACTTGTGATTTATATGTATAGTTAGCCATATTTTTATAAAATTATTATAACCTTTTTATTATTTTTTCAGTTTTTCTTTGAATACTTGCGTTAACCTCTTCTTTATTTTGTTTATACTCGTATACAGGTCTCTTGAAATGCCACTGCGACATCTGTAAGGACAGCAACAATATTTGTGAGACCGATGGCTACTGTTTTACTTCTGTTCAAAAAGAAGCATCGGGAAACACAATATTCAGTTACAGGTAAGTAGATCTATTGCGTGCGTGCGCTATAGAGACTTTTTTAATGTCATTGAAACTTTTTTCTTTAAATATGAAACACAAAACACGTTGTCATATGTCATCTGTGACAATAATTAATACGTCATTCGACCGAATTGTAGGTGTCTTCATTTGTCACAAACTTATCCCCCTGGACGATTTGTATGGTGCAACGATGGTCGGCAAGGTGGACCTACGGCTAGACCAGTTGCAAGTTATGGCCATGCTTGTTGCAAGAGCTACGATTTTTGTAATCTGAAATTATCGCCTATTCTAAAAAACTCCAAGAAAGGTGGGCGGTAGATCTCTTGGAAAGAAAGCCACCTCTTTAACAGTTGTTTGATTACATGTCCCCGTTGAAAATTTGCAAATTTAATATGCATAAAGATTTTCCGAAGTTCGTTTCCATAGCCTTTTACTCAAACGAATCAAACTAATAATGAGCTGTTCTCTTTCTCAGCCAAAAACTTTACCATTCTGTCTTGCTAATTTGGATGATATCAAGTTTTTTTTTTTATTTTTGTAACGTTGTACTTGTATATATGATTTGAATTTATTTTTTTTTAATTTTGTTTAAAAGTACTAACCATCTTTTTGCAACTTTGTCGGGCCTATGCGAAGGCTCTGAAGTGCTACAACTGTTTTAATTTCTAACACTTACTTGTTCTTATTTTACACTTAACCCATGTTTGCCCCTGTCTACAATTATTTGAATGCTCTCCATTATTGTTATTATTAGGTGCCTTGATAAAAAGTACGATCTGCAGCGAGAGCCGCTTGAATGTTTGACCAGCAAACAAAAACAGAATATCTATAAAGTTCAGTGTTGCCATGAGGATTTCTGCAATAAAAACGAATTATTAAAACTGAGCTTTGTCGAAGGTATTTCCACTACTCCAAATTCAAAGATTTACAAGCAAAAATAAATTACTTTAACACGATATTTCGTAACTACTTCTACATAATTTTTATTACTACTGTTGTTGTTGTTCCTGCTAATAGTCCTAGCATCAATTAGCTGCATATTTTACAATATAATTTGTAGTACATGCATATGTTATAAATCCAGTACCTCTCCACAACAGGGTCTAGCGCGATATTGCTATGGGCGTCTTTCATTGAATCGCAAAGCGTGAGAGCATTCGCGCATCCACTGCATTGCAATTCAGATGGAGTATCCTTGTTGCGAATGTTGCGCATTCCCCTACTATTATGATCAATTTATCTTTCCTTCTTTCTTTTTTGTATGTTATTCTCTTACACACAAACACATACGGACACTCGTTCACTATTACAACACTCTGTTTATTACTGCACATAAATCTTACAAATAAGGCGTACACACTTGTATAACATTGGTTTGTGATAAACATATTTCCTCTTGCTAACCTTTCCAATAGACTAATCTAATCTTGGGAATGATAGTGCGAATACTCCTTTATTATTGGAGCTATTTCTCCCTACTTAGACCTTAGCCTTGCATATTTTGCTTTCTTATTTTTGCACCGCTGTCTCTGTATTGAAGTATTCCATCTCCCTGTTCATAGTTGGGCGCAATGGGTCTTGCACATCATTCTAGAGAGAACTTTGCTTCAAACTGTATGCAGACAAAGTGTGATCGTAGACTACAAATCCTTTTTTCTAACAATTAAATAGACAAACATTATAGAATGTGATGCATGCAACAATGTACATTAGAAGGACATGGAAAGACACTCTGGGTTAAATGTTTGACACATATATTTAGTTGTTCGAAAAGTTCCTTCGGTTAATTCGTTAGTTCATCATATTTTATATTTTTAAACACTGTCTTAACTTCCTCCCACTCCTTCTCTAAACTGTTTACTTTACTTGTTTACTTGTGTTCCCGTTCTAGTCGTGAGTGGTTACATCGTTTTAAAAAAATGTTTAACAAGCGGAAAAAATGAGCGAAAAAGAGCATTTTAGGCATATTATGCTGTATTATTTCCGAAAAGGAAAAACGGCTGCTGAAGGCAGCTGAAAAATAAAAAAGTCTGTTATGAAGAAAACGGGCTAAATGAAAGAACTTGGTTTAAAAGATTTTCTGCAGGCAACTTATCCGCAACGGACATTCCCAGACCAGGACGGCCAAAAAAAAATTGTTTCCGAGGAGGTGAGAGACTTAATTATTGTTAATCCCCGTGCAACAGTCAGAGCTTGCGTGGACAGTTTTACCTCACCCACCGTACTCAGACTATCACCTATTTCGCAGTTTGAGCAACCACTTGAAGGATTTGAATTTCCATAACGACGAGGAAGTGAAATATCGAATTGAACGCTTTTTTTTAGAAAACCCACGTGAGTTTTATGAGAGAGAGGAATTAAAAAGCTCCCAGAGAGGAGGGAAGAAGTTATTAAAAAACGGGTAGATTATGTAATAGATTAAATAATTTTTTTTTTGTATATAAATTTGTAAATAAATTTCTTTTAAAACCTAAACGAACTTTCCGAGCAACCCGATACATATTCCTAGGACTGAAACCCCAGGAGAATTGCAGTCAGAAATGCTAAATAGTTCATCAATTAGGTCTGGATTTGCTAATCTGGCCATAACATCGAACGATTATTGTGCAGAGCTGTGCGTTGAAATATGAACGAATCAGTTGCTTTAATAAAGGAAAAAAAGTTGCAAGTTGTTGACTATGCTAACGGACAAGAGATAGAACTGTTGTACTCTAATAATAATTGGGCTTTAGCATTTAGTAGTCATTTGGAAACCATAACATTTATCGATTTTATTTTGCGCATTTAATTAGATGCTTGTCTGTAGAAAACCACATACCGCCTGAAGATCCCGCCTGGTGTCATGAAAGGACCTCTGAGTCCTCGGTTCAATGTTGCGAAGAAGATTACTGTAACACAAAAGATAATTTTGTGGGCACATTGCCAGGTGAGAATAACATAAAGCACGTAGTATATTCTGCTAGACTTAGTGCTACTACAAATATGAGAAAATTTGTTTGAGATCATCATTCAGCAGGGAGTTTAAATTCAACTACAACCCGATGTTTAGCACCTTCATATTCATATTGTTGACCATTCATCGTATTCGAAATCAATTAAAACATATCTCATTTATGTTTTTAGATTTATCACAAGTATACTTAATCCCTGTCATTGGTTACAGGAGAATCGGGCCGGATTGTGCGTCGTTGTTGCCTTCGATATTGCTTAAACTGTTTTCGTCATTATCAGCGTGTTCTCAGTGTGTAAAACATCATTTGTGTGGGATTTGTTTGCCGTCTATCACTACTTGTCATCTCCATGTGTTTATGATGTGGGTCGAAATCTATATTGCTAAATCTCCTTTGTGATGCAATGGGGACGCAATGGGAAAGAGGGCGACAGATGCTTTCTAATTATTGAATGTTTTGTGTAGTCCATACAAATGTTTGTGTTTGCACTACAACTTCTCACTTTATGACTCTTTCTTTGGTGATGTTTGGGGCAAATGGAGTGAAATGTACACTTTAGATTAGAGGATTATCTCATAGCGAAATGCCCAAGGAAACATTTTGCATTATTGGACTTCTTCCCATATGCAATGTTGCCATGTTTTCTGTGCCGACATTGTTATTAAGGACTTGATGATTTACCGAGATACGTGGATCTGTTATAAAACACAATTCGTTTCTTATCGTTCTAAAAAGTTGTCTATGTATCTAAGAATTAATATTAAATACGTAAAAAAGGAGAAAAAGTCGGCTATTTTGAAAGTATGAAACGGCGTAGTCCAACGTTATATACGAATTGTTCTATTCCGAGGAAAGGCATGGATGGATGTAGACGTATGACGTTATGTAAATATATAGCTATATGGTTTTATATTATCTGACCTCTTTTTTGATTTTTGATCGTCATATGCACTTCACATTTTCCCCATATATGTATAAAATGATTGTAAGTACTAACATCCTGCTCTATTCATTTTGCACGTACATTTTTCGTTTGGCATCATGTTTCTGTGCGTTGTATGTAACAATGTAAAATAATATCTTCGCATGACAATTTTGGTTCCTTACTTAATTGTGGTGGCTTTGAATAAGTTTATGTATACAGTAAGAAAATGTACAAAGCGTGAGGATTAAATAAAAGTCTATAAAAATGCAACATATGTAGATTATCCAGCGGATGAGACCATCAATTCATGGGTGCTGGTCGCCATAATATTCGGAGCAACGTTGCTTGCCTGCCTTTCGGTATTCTTGTCGTGGTGTTTCTATCAGAAGCGTAAACAGGGCACGAGTCGAGCACGACCATTTGCGCCGGAGGATTCAGTGTATGACCCCATTTTGAATGGCAATACATTGCAGGACATTATCGAGATGACAACATCGGGATCTGGATCAGGTTTGACAATGCAGGAAATGCGAATGTTTTGAGTTTATTGACAAGTGATGAATTTCTTTTAGCTGGTTTGCCATTGCTGGTGCAACGTTCTATTGCCCGACAAATACAACTGTGCCACGTCATTGGCAAAGGTCGCTTTGGAGAGGTCTGGCGAGGTCGTTGGCGGGGCGAAAATGTGGCTGTGAAGATATTTTCCAGCCGTGAAGAATGTTCATGGTTCCGAGAAGCGGAAATCTATCAGACGGTAATGTTACGCCACGAAAACATTCTAGGTTTCATAGCAGCCGACAACAAAGGTACGTTTTAGAAGATTGGTCAAAGCGTGTAGTTTTCCATGTCGCCATTATTGTTTGTTTTTGCAGATAATGGAACTTGGACACAGTTGTGGCTTGTGACAGATTACCATGAGAATGGTTCGCTGTTCGATTATTTGACATCGCACACAGTGGACACGAAAACAATGCTCAGCATGGCTTTGTCCATTGCTACCGGTTTGGCCCACCTGCACATGGACATTGTGGGCACTCGTGGAAAGCCTGCCATCGCGCATCGTGATCTCAAGTCAAAGAACATATTAGTCAAATCTAACTTAACATGTGCCATTGCCGATTTAGGCCTAGCTGTACGACACGTCGAAAAGAATGACTCCGTGGACATACCGTCGACGCATCGTGTCGGCACCAAACGCTACATGGCACCTGAGGTACTGGACGAGAGCATGAACGCCCAACATTTCGATTCGTACAAAAGGGCAGACGTTTACGCTTTCGGTTTGATATTATGGGAGATCGCCAGACGCTGTAATATAGGAATGATATACGATGAATATCAAATGCCCTATTATGATGTGGTCCAACCAGATCCCAGTATTGATGAAATGAAAAAGGTAGTGTTTGGATGCACAAAATTTTCGCAAATAACGCATAGCTAATGTTAACAACTAAATATTTCAGGTCGTTTGTATTGACAAAATGCGCCCCAACATTCCTAACCGCTGGCACGCCTCCGAGGTTCTACATAGTATGGCTAAAGTTATGAAAGAGTGTTGGTATGCGAACCCTGTCGCTCGGCTGACAGCTCTTCGAATCAAGAAGACTTTGTCCAATATACGAGTAGAGGAAAAAGTTAAAAATTGATAATTTACCTAATATTCAATATGACATCATAAGCCCGAAGCTCTATCCCTTTCATCCTATATCCCTTATAGATAAGAATCATGCAAACAGCCCCATACCACTTCACGCACGCGCCATCCATCCTAAAACCGTTCCCATTTTACTACAATATTGAGTTTTTAGTTTGATCATATGTTAAAGAGATTAAGAGTTATGCCTAGATATATATCCGGTATTTATTATCTTATTTATGTGTATAAGAAGTCATTAAAACGAGTCAACTAAATAATAATTATTGCAATTCGTGTACGGAACGCACTTAAGTTATCTACAACTGTTGGATGGACTCGTATCATATGACCTATAAGCAAAGTAGGAATTGAAACAAATGTACTACACCTTCTGAGTTAAGGTGGCGCATCACAAGATAACCTTTGAACTCCCCATTTGTATCATTTCATACAATTGTATTATGATCAATGAATAACTAGTTTGCAATTGGTGTAGGGTCTGCTGTGATCGAGTTTAAACGATGCAACTGTTTCGAAGTGTGTGTTTTGTTTCAATTGTGGTATTTTTTTTATTAGTAAGGCAGCTACATATATGGTGATCCGTCGTCTTGGTACGACCGTAAAATTATAATGAATTTGAGAAAATTTAAAAGAAATCCTATTTGTGAAAAGACATCAATCATGTTGGTTTTAAATATAATTTAACTTTTATGTACCTAATGTTGATATCTACTTAATGTACCCAAACAACACAATTTCTATTGTTTCGACTCCAAATTATCAATGTATGTACCAGTACCCCTCTATTAGATACCAAGAAAACCAAAGAAATAATAAAGAATCGGGGAGTGATTTTTGTGACCTTTTGCGTGAATGAAATCACAGAAAGAACTTCCGTTGATTGTACGTTGTAAATATCGAAAAGCTAAACTTTTGTACACCCCTGCCCCCCTCCCCCACACAAAACTAACGATAAGATAAGAGCGTAAGAGTTTTATGTATTAAGTAAAGTCGAAAGTGTACATCCTTGTAAATAAAATTCATTTTATATCCACAATACTACAATTTAAGTGCTAATTGTCAGCAAAATATAGAATACTTTATGGCAACCTCTCGTTCTAATGCGTTTAATGTTATGATTTTTTTTTTCTTTAAATATTCGTTGTATACTATGTCATATACACTTTCCTATTAAACTATAAACCCGCGCGCACCGCTTACACGTGTAGCATCATAGATTTTATATGGACCATAGAAATAAAAACGAAGATTTGCAGATGTAACCGCCTCCACTCATTTTTTTTTTGTTTTTGTTTTGAACACAATACAAGACTGCCATAAACTAAGTTTTCATTTTTTTTAACGATTTATGTAAAATATTTAAAGAATATGAACAATTAATTAACAATTGCAATTATAACAAAGAAACAAAGAGCTGATAATACACACTTCAAATATACAGTGAAACAAACTTACGTTTGGTTTATTTTGTAAAATAACTGAAAAACTAAATTTTTTAAATAAACCAATTTATTTGTACAATTCACAAAATATGTATGTGTTTATTTCTTTTTTCCTTATCCCATTGGCTTGGTGTAGAGTGTATTCGTGCAAAGGGTAGGCAAGTTAATTTTTTGCCCACAAATATTCCACATTTGACTAGGTTACCAATCATGGTGCGTAACGATATTATATGGATTATTATATACATTATGATGTATAGAAAAATTTATTTTTTTTAGAATTTCAAGTCGGGCGGGATCTCAAACAATGCATATTGAAGGATAGACTACGGTAATGTGAAACTTTTCTTTTGCGAGGGTAGGAAACAACCTTACCGGTAGTTGAAATTCCAATTTCTAGTGTCCTTTGGCTGGCGAATGATTTTTATTTGTGAATTTAATACACAGCAGGCTTCATATAAAACTATATCTACAAAAACTGTAGTAGGCTAGGTAACATCATAAGTTAACCTCGAAAACTGTCAACATTATTGTTGAATAAACATGGGGGGATCGAGAATTTGGGGGCAAAATCAGAGAGAGAATTTTTGGAAAAAATCAACGAATGGACGATTAATATTTTCGCTTGATATCAACTTCATAAATGAATTGTTGTTGATTACTACATTGACTATTATTCCAACAAAAAAACAAAAACATTTTTGTTCGAAAATAAGTTCTAATATAACAGCTAATTCGGCGTTTACAAATACGTTAACATTAAAATGTTATCAGAACATACTCTGTAATAGATGTCCTTTTTCGTCAATATACGTTCCTAAAAGATTGATATTTAAACAAAACAAATTTTAAATAGAAGAATTTTCGAAAAATTAAAAATAATATACATATATTATTTGGCTTTAGATTACTTTAAAACGTTGTGATGGGAACAAATTTCTGTAAACATTTTATAAATATGTTTTTCGTCTCACCTTGCAAAACTCGAATTTATAGGCAAAAATGTTAATAAATTCTGAAGTTTCATTCATTTTGAATATGTAGTTTAACTTTTACAGGAAATTAAATGGTGCAAAAAAAAAGCGGTCTTAAAGTAGTTTTAGAGTTGAAAAGCTGAAGTTTTTCCTTGATAAAAGAGATATTTTAAAACATAAATTTGGGGAAAAATAAGGCAAACGCTAAATTTTTTTCTTTGATAGAAGAGACATTTTAAGACATAAATATGGAAAACGATGAAATGTTTTATTCAGCGCTGCATCGATCTGAAATTTTGTATTTGAGCCACTGGGTTGTCAAAGGTTTTTAGGCCACTCGAAATGAGGATTTTATGCGAATAATTGAATCAGTTTATAACAGATAACTAAATACAATACGGCTGGTGTGGCATATAATTCGTTCAATATCACTAGCATAGATATCATGTTTCCGAGTGCGAACCCAATTTTTAAATTTTGCCAGGCCCTACAAATTTATAAGAAAAATAGAGCAATTTTGTCCCCTTTCTTATAAAGAATAAATAGTTAGAATCGGATAAGAATTTGAATTGCGCGCAGTAGACGGTCAATAACACCTCCGCAAAAAAAAACATTTCCGTAAGCAGCTGTTCAAAATGCATCATTCGAGATCGCCTCCATGAAAAGGGATGGAATTATGGTGTTCTAGCTGTTTTCTTTTATTACAAGAATATCCACTGAAAGGTTCGTTATATTTTTTTTTAAATATTCATTTGATAATTGAAATTTGTATTAAGCCAACATCTAATTCTTTCTAATTTCAGCCAACATCTAATTCTTTCTAATTTCAAGTAACTAATTTAATTAAACAATTTGTTTAACTAGCTGAATTCATTCTCTTAATACGACGTATTCCAGTCATTCACTCATAAACTGATAAACTTTATTCCTATGGACCCAACTATCCGCATCTAGCAGAACCGGAGTTGAACATGGAACTTAATTAGTTTATAACATTAATAAGGCCAAGTACAATTTCTCATTGTAGTTTTCATTTATTATACAACCATTTTATTTAATGATTTTGTAGTGTTTTCTAACGTTTCTATTCATGTAGCCTAATGCAATTAACAGGTTAAAGTCTAATCTTTCGCATTGTCCGTCAAAGTCGAGTGTCTGAAATGGATCTAAATAAATAAGTAAGTAAATAAATAAATAAATATATAAATAAATAAATAAATTAACTATAAACAATAAATTAACTAATATCAAGGGAATAAATACATTGTCATCGTTGTCAATTCAATAAATAAATTGCAAAAAGAAATTCAGACTACTTAAATACTAAGTAAATAATTTAATCGATTTACGTGGATGCCCCAATTTATGTAATGATTGCTAAAACCAAACACCTTAAATTTAAATCGTTGTTTCATTCCGTTGTCTGGATCATTCGTTGTTTTGGAAGGATTGTTAGTATTATTCCGAGATAAAAGGAAAGAGAGTGAGTGAGAGGCACTAAAAGAAATGGGAAACTGAAGAAGCGTCTTTATTTCACTCCAGTAATGCTTCTTAGCCACGGTTTGTAGAAAGTGGTACGCATGTACACGCCAGGCAGGTAAGGAGCTGCGCATTTGATGCCGTGCGACACCGTGCCCGCCAATTCATAGCGGCCGTCGGGACGTTGCAGCACCAAAGGACCACCACTGTCGCCCTGCAAAAGTTCAGAAAGGAATAAGCATACAGGTTAAATGAACAAACATTTCATGTAGTTCTTTGGCTATTACGTACTTCACAGGAATCTTTCTGTCCGTTGGCATAGCCAGCACATAAGAAGGAGTTCAGAATTTTTTTATTATGTCCAGCAGTGTGAAACATTTCTTGACATACGCTGTTCTCAATAACGGGTACCTGTAAATAAAGAAATCGATAGATATTTTATTTTCAAAGATTTCAAATATGAATTTTCATCAGATAAGAATTTTCCCGTTTCGTCAAATATTTCGTCAAATATCATGCACATGACCGTGGATTTGATTTAAGCGGCGGTCGCATCGATTAGTTGGGCGAATACTTCGAGTAGTCGATTAAGTCCCAAAAATTAATGCGTGTAAACTCACTGAATGTCAGAAGCTTCCCCATACTTCATTCATGAGATGCAAGGGGTTTTGTGGCGACCATGCTGTTTTGGCAGCGTCTGTCAAATCCGTTTATTTTTTATCCAGATCCTGATGTCAAGCCATCATGTTAAGTTGCACGATTGAACAGCACATTTAAATGATAAAATTTTGTTATGATTACCGCAAAGGTTGCGCCCGTTTTGTGGCAGACGCGGTGGTCCTTCAAAGTTGACCCTTAAACGTTTGGTGGCCAAAGTCAAGAAGACCTGTTTAGCCAACAGCTGTATATCAAAGAAATTCTAGATCGGTCGAAAACGTTATTGCTGTCCTTGAAAGTGTGCAGGATAAACAGAGGCAGACGTTTCCTTTCCGTACACAAGAAGTCAGACTTTTGCAGACTTTAACTTCAATTGTAAATTCGTTCAAAGGTATTTACAATGCATCTAAAAATTAATTTCTTCTATTTTCAATGACCATATGAGGTTTTATGAATTCTGAAAACAAATGCTCTTATATATGCTCCATATTCCAGTGAACTGGATCACCTTCCATACCCACATAAATCTAATTTAACATCAGATGTCATTAGAGTAAATTGGACCTTTTGAACTGGTCGAGAATCAGTTGAAACTTAAAATCTGTGCGGTAGTACTTCCCATCAGGAAACAAGTAAAAAAGTTAGGTTAAGTTCCTCGGAGTCGAAGCTTAGCATACCCCCGGTCACGAATCACAGTCAACAGTGTAGTAGACGGTGTACCGATCCATGTGGCAAAAATAACCTTTTTCGCAGACAGGGTTTTCAGTGCAAACTTACATTGTTCCGTATTTTTCAAAAATAGCGCCCGCAGTTAGACTGGATTCATTAAAAACTATATAATTGGAGGTGATTGCTTCCAACATGTATCAATTTAAACCGTTTTGTGTCTTCAAATAGCGAATATATATGTATATCGTCTAGAACTAGTTCCGCCCCCATTATAACAACAGTACCTCTTAACAATGCAATGCTCTTGATTAGGGCGGAAATGTCTCCTTTCTGCCACTCAGTTGTGCACTGCTGCACAGCGCATATTTTAATTATGAACATGTATCTGAAGAAACAACTTACTTGAACTTCTTGCAAAACTGATGGAACTCCGCCGCCATATTTCAAACGGCCCCAGCCAGTTACTGTGGCCATGCGCCCCGTGAAATCGGCCACATCGGTGGGCATACAAATTGGCACTGTAAATGACGAAATGATCAATGACTAATGGGCAACTTTCGTTTGGTCTCGTTTGATATTTACCTATGTGGGTGTCGAATTGCACTGGGCTGTCCAACTCCAACAGAGCAATGTCGTTCTCAAATGTAGCAGGATCGTATTGTCGGTGAACGATGACACGTTTCACGTTCTTTGTAACGGCACGCTTGCTCTCCAAATCCCCAGATATATCAAATTCACCCATGACAGCCACCAGTGATGCTAAGAAGCTACATTTAGATAGAGAATGGAATTGGGTTTTAAAATGAAGGCAGTTCTTGCGGATCTCCGCTAATTCGCTACTAACTCACCCCGGCTGACAGTGAGCAGCCGTGATTACATAACGATTTGTAATCAGAACACCACCGCATTTGTTCTTGGTGAAGAGTCCCAGCCACGTGGACTCCCTCACCAAAACTTGCCAAGGATATGCTCCAAATGTGGCGCCTTTGCCGCCCACAATTCGGCCCGACTTGATGTGAGGTCTGACTCCGCACTCTGTTGATGTGGAGTGAAATGTTTAGGTTAGGAGAAAGGGAAAGTATAGTAAGAACAAAGATGTGACTTTAATGTGTGCGTGTGTGTTAGGTCGGAGGAAGGAGTTAAAGTGTTAGACTAGTGGGTTTAGCATCTATAGGCAGGAGTGAGTGTATTCACAAAATTGCTACCAGATGGCTGAGAAGACGAACTATTTTTATTAGGATTCGCAGAGTGGGAATAATGAATGAGCAATGAATTAAGAAGAAAAGAAATATCTATTGTTCGGATCTATGCATCTTGTTCGTAAAATATGTTTCGATCAATCAAAGCAACTCACGTATTTTGCGTCCGCCAGCACCAGCTCCCTGTTGGGCCTCATCTTCTCCGTTGATTTCGTTGTCAATTGGATTGACATCTTCC
>JAHXMU010026056.1:0-26654 GCA_019455685.1 Philornis downsi | reverse complement strand
ACACGAAACTAAGCCAATGTACTTTAAAATTTCAATGATTAATTCTTTTTTTTATATATCAAAAAACTTTAATATTTACTGAAAATAACGGCCAAACTCTTAATGCGGACAGGAGGCGGCCGGCTTTGGCCAATAGGAGAAGAATTGTGTTCCATAGGGATAAACACCAGGCCTTACAAATCGATAGTGACTCGCTGGAAGCTCCGGGAACTTGATTAGGAGGTCCATGCGTATCCACTTTATTGTCCGGACAGGATCTTTCAGTTGCCCTGAGAAAGTTCTTAATATCTACTGTCCCATGTTTTTTGCCAATATTGACGAAGGTTTCTACGATAGAGACGCAATGGAATTATCTTCAGAATGGCAACAAATTATTGAGACAAAACGGTACATATTTCACCTAAATCGAATCATTCGAACTATGCTAAATAGAGCCATTTTTATGCACTCTGCTGTTGTTATCCTCCGGTTTTAAGAATTGCAAACAAGCATACTTTATCTTACGATGGCGTCTTAATCTGAAAACAATGCCTAAATCTGACAAGGCCATCGTTCTTTGAACGCTATGCGAAGTTTCCACCTTTTCTTGAGACGGATTTCTATCGCATTTCAGCAAATCATTATTTAATTTGTTGGAGTCCTAAAGAAAGGCATTTACAAACCAAAATACGCGCATGCTCTTCATGTTAATGGGATTCCATGGAATAATTTAACCGTCCGTTGTATAAGAGTGATAATTCGTTGATGTATTGCCACATTCCGTTTATAATGGAATTAATGCTTTAATTCCACAAACAATCCCAGCCGTGGCTTATCGACAGCAGCAGAAGTACGTAACAACATTGCGATGAAGCCGATATCACATTTCAAATTCCCAAAATGTCGTTGGGATTGAGTTTGGCAGCAGCAGCAGCAGCAAGAAAGTGGACAACAAAAAAATGAAAGTTCTCATTTACATAATTTCTTATTTGTTTTCCAAACAGTTTCACTTTCTTTGGATTGAAATGAAATTTATTGTAGTTAAATTTTGAAAATGCGGTTTTTCAACGCATAATCATAACCCAACGGCGGCATCGATGATGATGACGATGCTTGTGGCGGTGGAGTCATTGCCCGCCGCCCAAGCCTATGGGACCTGGCCAATTGTTGTGCTGCACGATCTTCATTATTAAGAGCAACTCCGTTTGACAATGAATTTCTTTCATGGTTGGCTTTGTGTGATTTGATTGTAAATTAAGTTGAGGCTGGAGTTTTTTGTCTGGCATTTTACGTGTTTTTGCCATTGTCACAACTTGAAATCGAAAGTGGAGAGCAAGTGATTATGAAAGCTATCTGTCGGTCTTACTCACTGACCTATCTTGGATTCTCTTACCTAACTTACAAGCCGAATCACGTTTGTTGGGACTCTCTTCTCCGCCCGGCCGCATTCTTTCAAAATTGTGTACAATACGTGTGTGTGTTTTGGATGACAGCCAAATATAACTCAAAATCACCGTAGAGCATGAAAGTGAATGAATCATTGTAGAGATATATGACAGCAACTGAAGCAAAATAGGTGTAGAATATTAAGTCCCCGGCGAATGCAAAGTGACATTTACTGAATTGCGGCGATTTTCCCTGAACGTAGGGTTGTTTGGGAACAAACGCGACTTGTTGTTAAGTAGGTAATGAGAGTTTTTCCAAAATTTTTTCATTCATATTTTTCAATTATATACATCAACAATAAAAGAATTACTAGTAAAAGAAAGTAACAAAAGAAGAAGAAAATTGTTTCAATGTAATTCCATGACTCCAGTGTGATAGAAGACACTACAGGTATCTTCTGCGGCCGATAAAAATTAAGAAAAAACTGGTTCGCTGTTTTAAAAATTGCTTTATTTTTGGAAATCAAGCGGTTTGTTCATTGTTGTAAGTGAATTAAAAGACAACGCCTTGAGAGAGGAAACACTAATTATTGATTAAAAATTGACTGCGTTTTTTAATTTCGATTAAGATTTAAAAATCTTCCCCGTTTTAGAGAAACTTACGAAAACTTAAAAACTTTCGAAAAAATAAATGATTCCACTAAAATAACAAGCTTTTAATAAAAAAATTCAATGAACATTTTATTTTTTTTATTTTATATTTTTCTCGTAATTTCCAATGCATGACCAAAATACATGACCAAAATATATGTGTTGGAAATTACCAGAAAAAATAAAATGTTCATTGAATTTTTTTATTAAAAAATTGTTATTTTAATAGAGTAATTTCAAACAATTTAATTTTACAAATTTTTCTTTTATCTGTCTTACAAATCTACCAAATACGAGGTGTGATCAAAAAATAAGTGTTATTTTCAAATTTCGTCAGCTACGCATGTTCGATTTTCGCATTTTTTTTCTGTTATGTTGGTACACATGTCTGTTATATATGTCGACAATATCAGCCATTTTGGATTGTCAGTTTTTTTTTTGACAGATAAAAAGATTAGTCGCGTTTTTTTACTATTCGAAAAAATGATCGAAAAGAACTGTATTAAGTTTTGTGTAAAAAATGAAATTAAATGTGCAAGGACATTTAAAATGTTGACTGTGGTGTTTGGTGAGTCTACTATGAGCACAACACAAATTCAACTGTGGTATAACCGGTTTAAGGAAGGCCGAGAAGATGTCAATGACGATGCTTGTACTGGTCGCCCGAGCACGTCAACCAATGATGAAAACATTGAAGCAGTGAAGAAAATGATTTTGTAGAATCGTCGAATCACTATTAGAGAGGTTGCTGATGATGTTGGCATATCGTTCGGCTCATGCCAAGCGATTTTTACAGATGTTTTAGACATGAAACGTGCGGCAGCGAAGATTGTTCCAAAATTGCTATATTTTCAGCAGAAACAACATCGTATGGACATCGCTCAGGAGCTGTTGAACGTCGTCAACGACGATCCAGATTTCCTCAAAAAGGTCATAACTGGTGGCGAATCATGGGTGTATGGCCATGACATTGAAACCAAAGCCCAATCATCCCAATGAAAGCGTCCAAGACCGAAAGAAGCACGTCAAGTTCGGTCAAATGTGAAGGTTTTGCTCACTGTTTTCTTCGATTGCAATGGCGTGGTACATCATGAATTCTTGCCACAAGGTCGTACGGTCAATACTAGCTTGAAGTTATGCGCCGTTTGAGCGAAGCAATTCGTCAGAAACGCACAGAATTGTGGAAAAACCAATCATAGATTTTTATGCCATGATAACCCACCAGCTCACACATCGATGCTTGTGCGTGAGTTTTTGGCCAAAAACAAAACCGCAATCATGCCTCAACCACCGTATTCACCGGACTTGGCCCCCGCTGACTTTTTCCTCTTCCCAAAACTGAAGACACCGATGAAAGGAAGGCGTTTTGCTACGATTGAGGAGATAAAAGAAAAATCGAAACAGCAGCTGTTGGCGATACCAAAAAACGTGTTTCAGAAGTGTTTCGAGGATTGGACAAAATGCTGGCATTAGGTGTAATAGGGGGAGTGCTTTGAAGGGGGCAGGATAGTTATTGATGAATAAATAAATACTTTTTGAAAAAATTAAAACAAAACGATTATTTTTTGATCACACCTCGTAATTTAAAATTTCCATAGAAATTGTCAAATAATTAAAAACAACCTCACAATTTTTCTGTTAAACAAAGCACTTTTCTCAGGTTTTTTGTTTTTTTTTTTAACTGTAATAATTTAGATTTAGAATATTTTCCATTTCTTTTGGAAAATGTGTCATATAATTCCAAATCCAAAAAAAATTTTTCAACTTAAGGATTTTTGGAGTTTGGCACCGGTTGGTGGATTAGTAAACCCTATTTTAAATTTTAGTATTATGCGGTTAAATTTAAACTTTCTAAATTTCAAAGTCATAGCTGAACTATTTACATTGAGGGGATATCTCCAAAACTAAATGCAAGCGACAATAGTTTTGGTCTGCTTCTGTCTCGTACTCATATATACGATTAAAAATTATATACACTTTAGATTCTGATACCGTCTAATGAATCGAAATTTAAATCAGAATTAAAAAATAATTTTGATTCTAATTCGCACTCTCAAAATGAAAATGCAAAATATTTTGCTTCTGATTCAACTACCAAATTCACAATTACTACGCGGACGCTTTTATCAGGCCTTCGCAAGGTAAGCAACAAATTTGTACGAAAACGTTGAAGCAACCAGCTGATTTGCCTGATTGTTTACATTTTTTCGACTACAGAAGCCTGGCTTCCCAATCCATACGTCACAACAGTTTTAGCTTTACGGCGTCTTTTTAAACATGCGAAAGTGTTTTCCCTTATACGAAATGTCTAGAGTTAAAAAGCTATTTAAATTATAGCTGCCATTGTGAATGCAGCCTTATTGATCAATAAATGTTGTTTTGTTTTTGAAAATTTTAAATACGGGGAATTGCTCAACGAAGCACAATATATTTGTTATTTGTTCACATTTATTGTATTACCTTCAAAGTACTCGTAGGCCTCTTGCGAAATAGTACACCTATACCAACGAGTAATTTAATCATCCAAATTTTTTTCAAAAGACGCCTTTGGAAACATGGGAAAGTATTTCCTTTATACGAAATGCCTAGAGTTAAAAAGCGATTGAAATGGTCGCTGCCATTGTGAATGCAGTCTTATTGATCAATAAATGTTGTTTCGTTTTTGAACATTTTATTTCAAAAAAACGCATTTTCTGTTAAAAAGGTACGGGGAATTGATCAACAAAGCACAAAACATTTGTTATTCGTTCAAATTTATTGTATTACCTTTAAAGTAGGCCCCTCTTCCGAAATAGTACACCTATGCTAACGAGTAATTTAATCAACCAAACTTTTTTCGAAAGCATTTTCCGGAAAATACTTCATTCAGTTCTCACCGCAAATTTTCTTTTAAGTCTTGTATCGACTGAAAATGTGTGCTTGAAAATGGTAAATTGAGATTTGTAAGGAGGAAAAAGTCAGATGGAGTCATATCAGCTGAATACCATCTTATAAGATGATGCGATATCTTGTTGCAACATCAATGAGTTTTCTTTCTACAAATGTGGTATTTCTTTTTGATGAATTTGTCCTCCCAAATGTTCTCTCCATAACGGCCAGACAATATTCTCCTGGCAACAATTCTAAGAACACTGCGATAATGAAAGAAAACAGTCGATAAAATTTTGATTTTTGTTAGATTTTGATATGTTTTTTTTCAATTTTGGTTGAGTTTGTATGTCATATTCGAAAACACCGTAAAATTGAATCATGCTTACATGTTTTCAGCTAGCTTTACGCTATTCAATTCTTGAAGAAAATCCAGGTCTTTTGAAAGTAGTCGAGCGTCAATACGTTTCGTGTAAAATGGTATGGATTGATTCGTGAGAAATAGAAAGTTCAGCGGCTGTTTCGCTCAAACTTAAATGAAAAATTTCAGTCACCATTTCTTTGACTTTGTCGATGTTAACTTCAATTTAAGACTTTCATGGCCAACCAGAGCAAGTCAAACTTTCTATCACATCTCCATCATTTTTAAATAATTCATAAAACTCATATGTAAGATGTACATTGATCATAACCCTTCTGTAGCATTTTCATCGATTCGGCACAAAAAGTTCTGTTTACAAATGTTAGACAACTTTTTTGTTTCCGACATTTTTATCCATTGAAAAAATCGCAAAACACATTTGGGACGAAGTAATAAAATCGAACACTTTAAAAACCTAAATAACAGATCGTGCTCCGCTTCTCACAACAGAGGTCAGCTGTGCCAACTTAAATCAAATCGAAATCACTTTTCAGATAAGAAATAGATCGAAATGTGAAGTGAATGTTTCTTTCGAACATCCTGATACCAGTTGCAATACCAAAATGGAAACGGAATTGCATTTTAGTGGGGAAAAAATATTTTTGAGATTTATATATTTTGAAGAAATGCAAAGACTGATTTCATTTTAATTTTAAACTTTAAGCGAGAATCAGTCGGCTTAAAACATATAAAATCATTACTAACCACATTGTTTCATCCTTACAGTGGACTTGTATAAGACTTGGGGCGGGCTGTACTTTAGGACTTTAAATATTTTTTTTACTTTTATCTTAAAGAAGATACGCCAAAATGGAAATAGTAAATTAGGCTTTGTTTCACTTTCTGCCATTAGAAAATATTCGTTCGCCGTTGGCAGCTAAGCGTAGATTTGAACATTATACTTAATCTTCATTCTCATGTCTGCCTTCTCTGCAAGCGGTACTCGTACTTGTAATGAAAAATAAGTCTATAGATATTTGTGAAATCGCTTCTAAATATACGCCCAGAGAACATCTTTACAACGGCAATATTTGCCAACGTACATAAATGCAAAGATTTCCAGTTGATTTGGAGGCAGCCGGCCACCGGATTGTTGCATGCACGTATGTATGTTATATAGCTTTGTACGTACATACGTGTGTACATATACATATATATGTTTGTATGTATATGAATACAATACAAAATGCTAGATAGTTTTGTGCATTAATAATTTGCAACATGATAGAAATCGAGCGCGTCAAGATAGACTTAAAAGAACCCTACACGCAACCATCTAAACCCCGTAAAATAATTAAATGTACATAAATAATTTCTTCGGTAAAGCTTTTCGGACTAAGTTGATTTTTGTATTATTCTTTATGCAAACATTCCATTCATCATCAATCTTCATTTGTAGTTCAGCTATTTTTAACATTTACATGCCCAAATAGATCTATTTTGTTTTCTGATTGCTGTAGAACAAAAAAAGAAACCTCCATTAGATGTTAAATTTGGACAACGGAATTAAGAAGCGAGTGTGAAAGATTTGCAAAGACGGTGTCCAACTGGTATGAAATCTTTTGTACCCATAATCACCATTTTTTACGCCTCTCTACGCCGCTTGTCTGCTGAAAGCTCGAAATTCAAATTTCACACAAAGGTGTCACATATACATAAACAAGTAAAGTAAAAACTTGGTCATACAAGGGCTGAGCCCAATTCCGAATTTTTTTTTTGACAATTTTGCTATATATTCGTAAATGAACAGTATAACTTTTAAGGAACCATCATAATTATGGACACTAATTTGTTGATGAATACTAAAAGATATTAATTTTCACTGGAAGAAAGGGCTAAGTCGATATACAACATATCATGAAAAAGCGCTTTTGCCCATGTGGGCGAAATAGAACCATTAGAGAAAAACTTGCCATACTTGGACTGAACCTAGATTTGGAATAATGACAAATTTAATAATTGAAAGCTTTATACGATAGTTTGTGATATTCTACAATTTAACAGTTCACCCTAAATGAGAGCGCAGCTATTTAACAAAAAAATTAACAAAAAATGAAAATGTTGATGGGAAAAACGATCAAAGTCGACTTATAGTCCAATCATAAAAAAAAAATTTCGAACATTTTTTCGAAAAATAGTAATTTTGAATTTTGGGAAGGGAAAAGGTCAGATGGAGCCATATCAGGTAGTTATGTGATGATATATTTTGAGTTTTTGGCCAGAAAATTGTTCGCAATGATAGGCTTGGGAGATAATGCGTTATCTTGGTACAAAATCCATGGCTTTACTTTTCACAGCTTGCCTTTTTCGACGAATTTGCACTTTTAAATGCAGCATAACGGCCAGATAATATTTTTCACTTGCCGTCTGACTTTCTAGCCAGAAATTCAAGTGTACAACACCGTGATATTTATAGAAATCAATCGAAATTAAGTTGGATTTTAATCGAATTTTGGGTTTTTTTTCGATTTTCGATCAGTTGGGACGAATCAATCAATCGAAATTAAGTTGGCTTTTAATCTACTTTTAGGGTTTTTTTTCGATTTTCGTTCAGTTGGGACGCGCCATCCTAAAGCTTGTTGATTTCTTTGCATATCAAACTCGTAAAGTCGTATCTCATCACCAGTTATAATGAATTTTATGATTGTGAA
The DNA here is from genome assembly GCA_019455685.1 of Philornis downsi. Classification (NCBI taxonomy): domain Eukaryota; kingdom Metazoa; phylum Arthropoda; class Insecta; order Diptera; family Muscidae; genus Philornis; species Philornis downsi. Next base: position 18,699 of record JAHXMU010026056.1, on the reverse strand, counting down.
GACGAAATTTACTCCTTCTAGCATTTGTCTTCAGTGACCTTTACGCGATTGAATTTTCGAAGAACATTCAGGTCTTTCAGAATTAGCCGATCGCAGCGTTATTCATAACCTAACACACATGTAATATGGTAGCAATTGTTTCGTAAGACACAGAATGTTCGACTATTATTTCTTCTAAACTTAAATGACGATTTCCCCTCAGCATTTCTGATACTTTATCGATGACTTTGACTTCAATTTAAGACGTTAATGGTCGACCACAATGAGAGAAATTTTCCACCATGTATCCATCTCTTTTTAATGCACTGTACCACTCATATGCACGCGTTGTTGGTCAGGTCGATTGACGTTAAGCCTTCTGTAACATTTTCAGTGAGTGATCACCATTTGAAATACAGAATTGGAGACAAATTCTTTGTTCGACATATTCATCTATTGCAAAAATCCTAAAGGTGAATTGACAAAATTGAGCACTGTAAAGAAACTAAATGACAGATTGCGCCCAAACTCTAAATCAGTATAGAAGACAGCTGTGTCACCTTGCGGCAAAAAGAATAAATAATTATATAATCAATTCCAGGATTGTTTTTCTGCGACATGTTAGTTTAACAAAACAATTTGAATGAATTTTAGATAGCGCAACATCAGACTAGTAGTTTTCGTCTTTGAAATTCAGCCTCGAAGTTAGGCTTAGCTGAAGGAGCGACTGAAATGTGGTCACATTTTTCAAATTTAAATACATGCTTGATATATCGTCTCATCACTGTTGGGTTTGTAAAATATTGGCTCGAAAGCAAATTTGGAAATCTGTCATTGCTCTAATTTCTTACTTTATTAATTTCTGACAACAGAGTTGGAATGTGCACTTGAAGATATAGCCAAAAAAATACAGCAAAAAGGTGCCTCTTTAAGTGGAAATCCACCACAATCTGTAGAGAAAAATTGTGAAAATTTTGTGTAATCATCAATAAATTTAAATCACGCTTGTTGTAGGATGGAAGCACTTTTTATGGTGTGTTTTCTTCATATTTCTACGAGAGCTATAGTAGTAATGAAGGAACGTTTTTTACTGATTCAGTTTTTTTTTTAGTTCGAGAAATTTCTTTTGAGTCTGAGAGATCAGGTGAGTGAGATGAGTGATCCTGAAAAATTTTTCAATGAAAATGTAGTGGTTTATCGAAGAACTTATAAAACTTTTAAAAATTATTTTTTTATTAAGACAAGATTTTAACAGTATTATGGCCGTTCTTTTGTCGCCATAAGTATATGGAAACGAAATCCAAATCAATTCTTTGCATTTCAAAACAATTTTGCTTATAAGAAACTACTTAATTTGTTAAGATTTGAAAGTGGCACAATAGTTAGTACACGTGACCATCGTTCGCATGATAGCGGGTTCAACACCTATCACTATGTGAGCGTTGTTCACCTCAATGCTTCTAACGAACATTTCGAGTAGTCGAGTAATCGACATGTCTTGTAAATGTTTTTCGAACTGTGACGTTGGGAATCGTCGTTAAGCTGTAAGTCCCGTTGAGTGATTTTAAAAACAGGATGCGTGTAAGCTCATTGTATGCGAAAAGCTCTTCCATGTTAAATTCATAAGATGTAAAGAATTTTTTTTGTCTATAAAAGTGATACAGTATGTGATATAGTATCCCAGCAAAATAAATGCATCCAAGGATGCAAACATTTATCACATTTTATGATGAGGAAACGGTGAAAAAGTGCGTAATCACCAAGGAAATCAACATAGGGTTGCCATAGGGAGGAAACACTATTTGTTGATGCGTCTTCCGTACATATTCAAAAACAATGTAGATGTGATGAAAATTCAAATTTTTGGTTGCAACTTTTCATTATTCAAAAGAATTGATTTTTGTTTCAGAAAATGTTTCTTCAGAATATGACTTCGGAAAGATGTTCTATTGAAAAGTATTTCGTTAATATAAATAATTGCACTATAATTGCTTCGAGAAATTATTCTTACGGTTTGATTTTATTATCAAAACGGTCGAAGATTTTATAAAAACCCGGTAGACAAGCTCAAAACTGGAAAAGCATCTAATATTCCGTGGAATCGTAGCTTATACACCATCTACCATTAATTACAGTCCACAATATTATGGACGAACATTAACGATATAGATTTTTATGGCCATGTGAAATGTATACGATTTATTTTGTTGTTTGAATATTTGCAGTTTTTATAAATTCAATGACAAATTCAATAGGCCGGTGATCATATAAGGGGGGACAAACAATTGTTCTCCCAAAAAGTTTAAATGGAGCTTCCTTAACTTCCTTCCTTCCGATTAACAAAAATTACGACTTTGGAGCATAAGCATGGAGCATGTATCCGATAAGTAATAGATTTTGAAGTAATTCACATTAATATGATTTACTGTAATTATTAGGTATTATAAATGAGAATCGAATTAATGTTTTTAAGAACTTTATTATCGTAGTAGTTTAAAAGTTCTTCGTTGGGAAACAGGTTCTTGTAGAATGTGTGGTTCTTGTAAAATGTCTTGCACTTTTTTATAGTGATGAATATGTCAATACAGCCTCTTTGGAAGTGGTGAAAATGTTATTCTTTTTGAATGGCTTCCAATTTTTTGGCTGGGAATACATACACTACTTGTCGAACGCTTAAAGATCGCACTTTACAACAGTCTAATTGATGCTAAATTTTCAGATGAATTTATAATTTTCTAATTTATTTCTAATACCTGACTTTGATCATCACGATAAACAATTAAGTTTATGTAATGGCACGGCTATCGGGCTACATGTATTTGCGACAGTCTGTCTGGATAGTTACTCGTATACGCAGAATTACGTGGATCTTCACTGTTGCACTATCCGCAGATTTACATTTCAAGTGTGATCCTGTGGATATTTTTAGGACAATGACAAGGAGTATAAAATGGAGAACGCACATTTGGGGGTTATAATAAGCTAATAGCTGCCACATATATAGGTATAGGACAATCTCTTATCCTACATTATGTCAGCAACTAGCCATAAATGCGAACTTGCCTTAGAAATGGACTAGTCTGACTGTATGTTACAAAGTCTTCGTAGAACCTCAATGGCTGGGAAGACCAAGAATAGCTTCTTGCTTAATAATTTTGTTGATTTTCTTTCTCAATGCCAATTGGGTTAGGCAGCAGCAGCAGCAAAGAAGAGCAAACTGGGTGCATATAAATGGAGCATACATATTTAGAGGCAACTTCGTCACAGATGATTGCCAATCATTTCGAGATGTGGGGCACACAAACTCACTCACTTACACACTCATACACCCCAAGACATTTGTGAGCTTGTTGTTGTTATTGTTGATTTAACATCCACCAACAGTGGAGATATCAATCGCCCACTTGGGCAAGTGACGAGTCGGATAGTCACTTGCATAAGCATTAGCATAGAGTTTAATTACCTATACTTGTTTATGTTTCTTTATTTGTTAACAAATTCAAAAGACAAATAATAAAAATGGCCCAGTACAAAATATTTTGACCAACGATTTTTGCAATACCCCATACAGAGTTCTTCGATGCGGGAGACATCGATTGCATTCGCGTCGTTGTCTGCGCCTTGGATCCACACGAGTACAAACGTACACGCACTCATACACTTGCCCGCGCGCTTTTTGTGGCTGGCTACTCTTGGCTATTGCGGTAGCTAAAACTGTAACAGTAACCCAAATAAAGCGAATTACTCGTTGTTAAGTGCAGGTCTGTAAGACCGGTGTAACAACAATGTTAACTGAATACTGCGATCGATGTGAATCTTGGTCGTACTACTGCCTGTTTAGCTCGCTATTATCGCTTTATGTAATCCGCAAAAACCCAAGCGAAATTACAGCCACATTCTTCCACCGTTGGCAATAAAAAATGTCGCAATTTTTGTGAGAGTGGGGCTGTACAGGGGATGAATTCTCATACGGAGAAAGTTGCTTCTTAATTGCTCTAAAAAAAAACAGGCGGCCAGGAGCAATGGTAGATACGCATTGCAAAATGCGGCCGTTTCAAAAACAGTTTTAGTAAAAGCAGTGTGCTTTAAAAGTAAATTGTTGTAAATGGAAAGACTTTAGCAGCTTTTCGAAAACTGACTCCATTTATAGAATTGTGAGAAAATATCAAAAACAGGCAATCTGAAATTTATTTTCAATTTTGTAACTATTATGAAGAAGTCGAGCGACTATGACAATCTCTACAATTCTACAAATAATTTTCGAAATAATTTCGATATTAAAGATTAAAAACTAATCTTAGCCCGTTTATTCCACAATTTTGGAGAACATTCCAGATGTGTCATCAATAAGGGTTATGAGAACGTTCAGAATGGGAGCTGCAATTTCGTTTTTGTGTTCATATCATTCAAAAATTTAACCCAACATCAACTACATTTTTGTTCGAACCAAAAGACTACAAATGAAAATAGCTGACTCTTTCCGTATAGCATTTCCAAATATAGAATTATCAATAAATTTTAATTTAAACACCCAGCAAAAAAGTGCATCAAAAGAAGCAAATATTCATCACAATTCGTGATAGGGAAGTGGTGAAAAATTGCGTAATCACCAATGAAATTAATATAGGTTTGCCATAGGAGGAAAACACTATTTTATGATGCCTCTTCCCTATATATTCATGAATGAAATGAGTGTAATGAAATTTCAAATTAAATTTCCATTGTTCAAAAACAAACAAATAATTTTTTTTCTAATATTTCTATTGATATTAAAAGTCAGTTTTAAAAAAAAAAACGTCGTAGATCCCGACGGACTTGATACTTTCTATAACAAATAGAGTAGACGTATATTGAATTAAAAGAGCACCTGATATTTTGTAGGACCGAAGTTTATACACCCTCTGCCATAGACTGCGGTCCACAGTATTGTGGACCAACATTCTTAGTGACATAGAAATGTATATACACTAGTATGTCTCTGAGTATTTATAGTCTTTACTGCTTGCTTACTTACTGCTTCGTTGGAAGTGATAAATATGCATGGATTGAATCTATAGAAGTGGTGAAAATGTGATTCTTTTTGAATGACTTCCAGTTTGGAAATGGAAAATGGAATCCATTACTTTTCCAATAGATAGCTTTAATAATTTATATCTCGCGTTGTATAAATGCGATCAGATTATGCTAGATGACGTTAGAAAGATAGGATTTTGTACTCAGAAAACTACTCAGTCAATTTTGTGATTGCTTGACCCAATATTGTTCGAATGGACCGAATTTCCATTTGCAGATCAGTGCTGAACCGTAGCAAAACCGACCCATATCTCAAGAGAATGGCGAATGGTGATGAAAAGTCGATTATTTAAAACAACGCTAAGCCAAAATTTCCGTGACTGAAACGCGGTGAATCTATGCACGCGGCAGTCAAGCCAGGATTAATACTCAGGAAGCTTTTGCTATGCGTTTTTGGGGATTGGCATAAAATCATCCATTTTGTGCTGCTCTTCCAATGCGGATCTGAAGGAATCAATCGTTCAGAAGCGGGCAGCTTTGGCCAATAGAAGAGGAATTGTGTTCCCCCAAGATAACGTGACCACACGCATCGATACAGACTCGTTAGGAGCTTGGTAATGCATCATCATTGCAGTCCGAAACTGGCTGTATATTGAAGATTATTATGATGGTGTGAAATTCGTCTCATAGAAACCTTTGTTCCTATTGGCAAAAAAAATTGGAACAATCCATTTTCACAAGCTTCTCCTAAAAAGAGTTTTTCACCAGCAAAATCTTTCACCATAGGTAGGAAACGGCAATAATCCCTTGACGCCAGGTCCGGACTATAAGGTGGATGTACAGGGTGATTTTTCAAGATTTAAGTTTTCCAGGTTGGCAGCACTGGTTGGTAATGGCGTCCAAACGTCATCTGTTAAAGTGAAAAGTGTACAGTATACTCTGCCTATTAATAGTGGAAAGACTAACAAACGAGCAACGATTGCAAATCTTTCAAATTTATTATCAAAATTCGTGCTCTGTGACAAATGTGTATCGATTGATATGACCATTTTATGATCGTCATAATCGACCTGCTGAATCAACAATTCGTGCTGTTATCTCCAAATTTCGCACCAAATTATGTCCAAATTGTTGGACATAAAACCATCGACTCGCATGCGTAGAGTGTGTACCGAAGAAAATATTGCAGCCGTAGCGACCAGTGATTGGGCATGTGTTACTCAACCACAAGGAAAATTTTACATGTCGATACGCGATTTTTTTTGTCCCAATTGGCTGAGTTGAACTAGGTTGACATGTGGTTTCATCAGGACGGTGCAACATGCCACACTGCTCGTGAAACAATAGACATGTTGAGGGATGAATTTGGTGAGCTTGATTATTTCTTGTGGGCTTATGTCAAGTCGTTAGTCTATGTGGACAAGCCGAACACTATTGAGGCCTTACAGAATAACATAACACGCGTTATTCGCGTAATACAGGCCGAAATACTCGAAATAGTGACGAAAATTTGGTCCGAATGGACATTTTGAGACGGAGCCGTGGACAACATTTACATGAAATTATCTTTAAAAATTAAATGGCAAAGACCAATTATCGATTCTAGTAAAAAATTTTAATATATGACGCAAATTTGAGTGCCTGTATAAGAGCATCCCAATCAAGTTTTCGGAGCTTCTGCTAGTTCACTATTGAAGCGTGTGGTCTAGCGTTGTCACGATGGAACACAATTTTTTTGCTAATGGCCAAAGCAAAGCAACCTCGTCTTAGCCGAAGTCATTTAATTTCTAAATCATGTTCAGCGGAGACATAGTATCAGTCTAAATTAATTTTGAATTTGTAAGTGGGTTTGAAAGAACATCAGAAATTTGATTTTGATCGATATTCGAAATTTAATTTTCCTGCTTCTATTCGTTTCTTACCTGAAACGCAACCATATATTCATATTGATTCAGTTTCTGTAACAAAATACACTGAAACGGATATTTTGAGGACCCGATACGCAATTATTGTTTTATGCAGTTTCGTTTCTTAATCTGAATCAGAGCTGATTGAATGATAGATGATTGCGGAATTTTATCGTCTTTAAAACGCTGATAATTTTTTTTATCGGTTTCATTTTTGAGAAAGAAATCTTACGTTTTAAATTTGTACCCAACATAGATGGATAAAACCTGAAAGCCGTGTTTACATACGTTTACGAAGTTAAATTGTTGTCTACTTCAAGTTTAACCATGTCAATAACAAGTTTACAGTTTCTTAACTACTGGAGAAAACATCAACACAAATTCATAGGTAAACTTGTCATTACAGTTTCATTGATACATCTCAATTAGTGCTTTTGTTGTACCCACTAATTCCCCACTTGACAGAGATCTGTCAAGCAAACAGTTTAATCTTTAGAGTAAAGCCATGTAAACTGATATGATAAATTAATCACAACCATCTGTCTGTGGTTATAAAAGCGGTCAGCTCAGTCAGCGGTTTTTTTATTCGGACTTCCCTGTATTCGTAACAATTAGAACAAACATTTTCTTTGCAATGAAATTAAATAAAGTATGTAAATATCTAAATAATATTATATAACGTGCAATAAAAAGAAATTCATTATTTTTCCTATAGATGGCTTCAGTAATCTGGAGATGAAAACTGGGTCACTTACGATAACGTCAAGCCCAGAAGCGGCCAGTTTTGGACAGTAGGCGAGGAATTGTGTTGCATCAGGGCAACGTCAGGCCACACACTTCGATAGCAACTCGCCAAATTCTCTGGGAGCTTGGTTGGGAGGTTTTTATGCATCCACCTTGTAGTTTGAACTGAGTGATTGCCACCGTTTCCTGCCTATGGCGAATGATTTTCCTGGTAGAAAATTCGCCTCAAGAGAAGCTTATGAAAATTGACTGTCCCAGTTTTTTACCCACAGGGGCGAGGCTCTCTATGAGAAAGGCATAATGTAGTTACTTTCAAAATGACAACAAGTTATTGAACAAAATGGTGCATATTTCATTTAAATTGAGTCATGCTATGCTGAATAAAGTATCCAATGTCATACGAAAAGGATGCAATTTACAAATTAAATACCTTACAGGATCTTATTTATCAAAACTTTACAAATCGTTGTTGCTATGAAAAGGTGATTTATGAATTTGCAGTACATTGTTTTTTTTTTTACATTGTTTTCATATCACGTAATTTAGAATATAAGTAAAGCACTGCAGAAGTTTTCCGGTTAGAAATTACAAGAAATTTCTTTATTTATTTGTTAAATAACTTATTAAAAATAGAAAATATTGCCTAATTTTTTTTTTTTTTAACAAAAAGCGTAAAAATTCACCAAATATTTAAAATAATTTTTCCACATGCTTTTTATATTTGTTTATATTTGTATTAATTTTTCCCCTCAATTTTCATAGAGAAAAATTAAAATGTTCGTTTTTTAAAAACGTATTTTCCCTCACATGCATTGGTTTTGAGAAATCCTTCAGTTTGATTGGACACAGAAGCATTTTTAAGAGGTCTAAACGCTTCTCCAAGTGAGTACTAGTAGGATTTTAGCAAGGTCTGGAAAACAATTTCCAGCCCATTAAAATTGTTGATTAATTAGTTTGCCTAAGGTTGAATAGTGAGTAAAAAATATTTAGTGCGATTTTCATATTTTTTCATATTTAATTCGATTTTCCTTAATTGAAAATTACAAATAGTCTTTTATTCGTGTGGAAAATTTAGATTCGTTAAAAAACGTGCAAACGGAGAACCTCTTCTCTTGGTTTTGGACACCCTTTACATGAGTCTGTAACGCCTTATCCTGTGGAATTTCATTTTACATTTTACTATGACATTTGGCGATTTCGCACCACGGTGCCAACAATTTTTACTTGAAGAAGACGTTAGCGACCTGTGTCTGTGTACTCGTACTTATTTATGTAGAAAATACGTACATGGCTTCACATTTTTCGTTTCTCTTTGCCTTTCGTTAAGCGGCAGTGAAAGTAAAACAGAAAATCATAAAAACAAAATAACACTACGACAACAACACTACCAAAATTAAGTGTTCTTTTCATTGTTGTTATTGTTTTAAGTACCCTAAGTATTATGTATTGACACATCATTCACATTCACATTCACGTTCACGTTCACGTTCATGTCCATGACTCTCCACTTTGCTCGATTTGCCTTGGTATGATAATCATAACAGTTTGGATGTCCCAGCCATTACGTGCATTGGCCAAAATGTCATGACCACAATGCATGCGGCCGACAACCGCACAGAGTTGAGGTGGACAATCTTAAGGCGATTCTACGGTAGGGATACCCATGAACACGTACTGGTGCATTCGTGAGCATAGGCAAGCGCACTTGCAGTACTCCACAGTACTACAAGTCTAGTGCGAGCGCAACGAAAGTAGTGGACATGACGTCACTGCAGCTGTTGGCAAAAAAATGGAAAATAAAACAACTTTCACTAGCGATGTAAAATGTAAATTTCTTTTGGCCGCCACCAATTTGGGCAATGCTCGCAAAAGTGAGTGAGTAACAGCCAGTGGCTGTGAGTCAAAGCCAATGATCGATTGACGGATGGTATGCGAAGGGCAATTTAGTAATTGCATTCCGAAGAAACGTAGGTACATTTCCTTTTTTTTAGCACAGCTTTGTATTGTGGAAAACTAAGGCATCCACTAAGGGCAATCAGTAAAATGATGAGTAGACATCTGTTAATTGTTTTCAGTGGAAAACTAATTATACAAGTTGGAGGATGTGGAGACTGTGAAGAAATCAATCATATGATCGAATAATGCAAGGAATGACATAGAACAACTGCTTTATCTTGAAGAAGAAGAGTGCATTTTTTAAAAGCCGGCGTAAATACAAAATTTTAAGCAACGTAACTGCTGCTTTCTTGACTGCGGTAACCACACCTCTCAGTTCCAAATTGTAACGGCCAGATGGAACACTTTTCACTTTGACGCCCATGTATAAATAATCTAAATTTAGATCCTAAGATACATATGTTTATTGTGTTCAAATTTTAAAGTTGAATGACCGCCTAGATGAGAGAAAAATCTTTGCTCTTCTCAGTTTAAGCCGGCATAGTTTATCCGTGTAGAATTTTAAATCAAACGGTTAAAGTAGAAATTTGTCAATAAAACACAAAATATTTCTTATTCATTCAAATTTATAGTATGGCTTTTAGTCGTTCCGAAATAATACATTTTGATGGCTACGAATATTCCAAAAATCACAACATTTTTCGAACACATTTTCTGGAAAAGACTACAATTCTTGCTGCGCATTCCCTTTTATGTTTTCTGTCGACTGAAAATGAGTATTTCGAAGTAAAAATTTGAGTTTTAAAAACAGAAAAAGTTCAGCTGGATGAAAGCGATGGTTATTCGATGACATTTGTTGAGTTTTTGGCTAGAACTTCATTCACCATGGTAGTCTTGTGGAATGATATTTTATCATGGTGAAACATCTAAAATCCACAAATGTGACCTTTTTTGACGATTTTACTTTCTCAAACAACGCATAACGTTTAGATAATATTCTCTATTTGCCGTCAGACATTCTGACAAGAATTTAGAGTGCACAATATCGCGATAACTGACTATTTTCAAAATAGCCGTGACCTTTGATATGTTTTTTCGATTTCGACTCAGTTGGAAGGCGCCACTCCGAAGCTCGATGACTGGTTTGCATGTCTAACTCTTAAACCCGTGTCGCATCATCAGCTATAATGCGTTTTATATTGTGAGGTTGGAATTTACTTGTTGAGCGACCTTTACGCAATTTAGTTTTTGAACAGAGTTCAGGTCTTTCAGAATTAAGCATCGTTGGGTGATTTATTACCTAACACTTATGTAAAATGGAAGCAATTGTTTCGTGAGACGAAATTCAAATGACGATTTTCCGTTACTATTTCTGATACTTTATGGATGTTAACTTTAATATAAGACGTGGATGGCCGACCAGAGCGAGGTAACTATTTCACCATATCTCGACCGCTTTTGATGCACTGTACCGCTAATAGGCACATGTTTTCGCAAAGTCGATTGGCGTTAAGCCTGTCTATAAAATATTCGTATTCCGCACACGAAATTCTACTTCCAACACAAAATTTGAGACACATTATTTGTTCCATATTGTTACCCATTGTAAAAGTAGCAAAACACATTTGAGATGAATTCATAAAATCGAGCACTGTAAATAAACTAACTAACAGATCGCACTTAAAATCCGCGTCATTAATCAGTACAGTTGTGCCAACTTGGCCTCAAAGATAACTTAGACGATTATGTGAGAAATGATCATTTGAAAAGATCATTTCCGGGTGCTTTTTTGATAGAATGTTTCATAGAAATATTGTATTTCGTCGATTGTGATATGTGAAAAGAAATAGTTTTCTGATCGGGTACTGCTGTCTGTCCCTTAAAGGGAATAGCTGGGAAACAGTGTAAAAATAGCATTACTTATTTTTCTATAACGCGTATAGCACACTTCACCACCATGCGGAACGTAGCAGCCTAGCAGAAAAGTGTAATTGGTGTGGGATTGGAAGCAGTAATCTAAATTTTATTGTTTGCAAATTCTCATGCCAGTCCTTACCAAGATGCCAAAAGGTAAGGCAAAGCTTTTTTTACGATTAATAAATTTTCAGACACATGTATAGGCCAGGCCAAATGAAAAGATTATGGCTTACTTTCTCGGTTACTTTGAAGCCGTAAAGTAAGGTTGATTGCCTATTTGATGGGTGCTTTCACGTGGCTTCAAATGCAGTGGCAAATGAGCGTGGCTGGTCGGCGTAGTCAGCAGATTTTGCTAAACCGATGTTGACATTTTTATAATAAGCGCTTATCAATCAATCTGCTTACAAAATACACGATTTTTGAGCGCAGTATAAAGGCATTTTATCATGTTAACATAGTCTATAATTAGATTTTTTGGCTCCCACAAAATATAATTTTAGTGAGATTTTTTTTTTTGTCAAGTTTAGAAAATCAGACCATATTTTAATATTGACTCATGCAGACAGGTCTTATAATCTTGGGTTTGCTTTCATAACAGGCCATATTTTACTATTCAAATTGATTGACAGTCTTGGTTATGGTTAGAGACAGAAATAAGGCTGGAAAACCGATCATGTCATACTTGCATAAGAATTTGATAAGATGTATTTGTTAGTTTCACTTTTTGGGTCGTGCACCTGCAAAGGCATCATTCAAGCTAAGTCTTGTCTCTGCCCCAAAACTCAGTCATCTAGTTCAGTGCACTATTTGAAAAAGTCTACAATATTTTCATTAATACTGTTGTATGGAACAATTTGAGATGGGATAATTTGAGATTAGCAAAAAACAAAAAAAAAAATAATCAAGTTAATTCAAAAAATGCCTTATACAGTGTTATCCATTTAGTAGTTTCAAAACCGCCGGTCTGGCAAGGCTGTTAGCTAGTAAATACCTGTCATCTAAAGTGTTATTTAGTGAAAGGTTTGCCATTTACGAATATGGATTGTTTAACAACCAAAGAACGCGTAAAAATAGTTAAAACTTACTACAAAATTGGTGATTGAAACGTGGGCGCTTTTCGTGCATAATGGGGTGATAATGGTCGTTGTAATCAACCTACTGTGCAAGAAATTGGCAAGATTATAAAGAACTTTGAAGAGACTGGAAGCGTTACAGATGTAGTTATGCTTGTGCATCATTGCAATGTACGCACTGCCTAAAATATCGTTCCTGTTAGTGAAAGTGTGGCGGATAATCCGAATTTCAATTTAGAGCGCTATGGCCGTATGATTACAGACTTGTTTTTGACTTGCAATTGAAGATTATGAACTGAACTGGATATGTCTGCAAGCAAAATTATAAAATACGTTATTATAATATACATTCATTTACAACAAGACGGTGCCACGAGCCACGCAACACGATCGATGTTGGCTTCATAGCGTAAGAAGTTTCCAGAAAGCGTAATTTCACGTTTTGGCGATGCAAATTGGCCACCAAGATCATGCGATTTGACGCCATTTGACTCTTTTTATGGGGCTACGTCGAAGTTTGTGTTTACGCGGATAACCATTTTTGAAACATTTGTCAACTTATTGGCGAGATACCGCCCGAAATGTGCGAAAAAGTGGTTGAAAACTATCTCAAAAGGATCCACTGCTACAACCAATCCAGAGGCGGTCATTTAAATGACATTATATTTCATGGCATATTATATTCATGACATAATGGCATAAAAGTTTCTTCCAAATCATAGATTTATATGTACTTTATTTAACTTTACTTTTGAAACCGAAAAGTGGATAACCCGGTATATGACGAAGATTTTAGATTGTTTTTGTTGACTTGTTTTGCAATTTTGGCGTGTCTTATAAGACATGTTTTTTGTTTTCATACAAAGTAGACAATACCTACGGATTTTATTCTATATGCTGCATTGGATATATGAAATTTGGCATAAGATGTCGAAAAATGTTAATTGTATGTAATTAATTTTTAAATCTTCTCCAAATTGGTACATGGAGTGAACAAACAATACAATAGGCTAACAATTTGCTATTCTATTTAAAGATAAAACAGGGAGAAAAGAAATGAATTCAAGGTTTTACTGCTGCTAATCCATTCTGTGTCCTTAAAATGGTCACCTTTCTGTCAAAGTTGCTATGAAATCGGAAATAGGAGATGTAGTAAAACCAGCGCATTCATACATAATTTGCAAATTGTCGGCAATGCGTGAAAGCTGTTAAACATTCAGCAGCATATTTAAATTTATTGCATACGACAAAATGATTAATTCAGCAATTATCATCACAGACGATAGTGCTGCCTATGGCCGCTGTTCACGTGAACTCAAGCAGATTGACTAAAAATTCTCGGGGGGAAATTAGTAGTATAACGATTTACAAATACGACAAGAATGAAATTTTGCACAAACTTTTAGTTATGCGGTGAGTGTCAGTTTGTACGATACAAGTTTCTTATAAACATTTTTACTTTAGTCCGTTCACACTTGTATGTACATATTTACATATGTATATGCATATACAGACTTACGTGCCAAAAGATTTGCAAGCACAGATTCAGATTCAAGATCTCCATCGGTATTTGTTATTATGCGTAGTTCATTCGAGTTTACCGGGTTTTTCTCATTCATTTCAATTCGTTGTATATACAACTATGCATACATAACTACACGTATGTAGATATGTGCACTTGTATGTGTGTATGTGGAAGAGCGACACATATTCCAGTGACCAGTTGTAAGGAAGAAGATGTGTTTTGTGTACAGAATTGGATGCAATCATCTTCGGGCAAGCTACGATCATTTCAGAGTCAACTTTCTTTTCTTTTCATCATCCAGTAGTCCTGTCTTGTTGTATCCTTGTCTAGCAAATCGCACTGCTAGAATATTTATAAATCTATGGATCATTTTAGATGTGTTCATATTTCAATTTAGATTAGAAATATGAATCAATTATTCAACAAATTATACGATATTTTATCAATAGCAGAGAAGACCAGAATTTTTGTTGAGGCCGAGGCATTTGAAAGAAGTTATTAGCTTCTTCGAACTCTATCTTGTGAGATATGTTATATTTAAAATTATATAAAGATCTAATTTGGTTTTTGTATAAAGATCTAATTTTTACGAATACAATTTTACTACTGAGTAAAATTTGTGGTGACAGAAACAAGTGATAAATATCATTCGTTGAATTTAGCGACGTCATTTTTCCGTTCTGAAGTAACAAATATTTTATTGGTAATGCAAACAAGTCTCTGCCTATCAAAATATGGCTCCATCACCAAGTTAAAGTTGTCAGAAGTAGAACGCCATATGGTAAGATTGGAAATCTGGCAACACCAGTAACGTGAAATATTAGCGATTTTGCTTCAGCATCGCATGTTTTTTCAATGCATGCGAAAATGTCGAGATTTAATCCAAATACTTATGCAGGAACTTTTGATGTACTTTTTTAATTTAAAGAAATCTGCATATGAGAAGCATCGATTACCTGTAGAAGTGCGATATATGGCGAGGCCGCTTTAAGTGTGGAAAAGTTGTCCCGAGTGGTTTTAAGATTTTAAGAGCGGTGAATTGGACGTCAGAATTGGGGTCATTGGCAGAAAAATTTGTTCCAAATGCAAGAAGAAATTGCAATTACATTAGGCGCATTGCCGTAGCAATAAATTCCCTCTGGGGGGCTAAATTCATTCATTTATTCCGAGGGGATAAATTCATTCAATGCACCTAATCCGGAAACTCTGGAGGTGCTAAACAAATTTCGGTGGGACTTAGTCTCCCAGCTCCCCCATTGCCACGCCTATGATTATGTTTGACTCAACAAACAATTTTCCAACGTTTAAAATCGTTATGAATGATTCAAAAGGATGGAAATTGGGTTCCGTATGAAGTGGCGACTAGAAATGTTGAATGTCGATTGTGAACACATGAAATGCTGTGTGCCAGCCATAAACGAAACCATTTTTTGCATCGTGTAACTAACTGTGATGCAAAATGGATCTGTTATGATTCCGAATTCCATCAACCACACTTCAACATCGACAATCAAGTCGAATAATCAAAAACAAAAGCTGAAGATGCATATTTGGTGGCATTAAATTAGTGTCGTTTGTAACCAGTTGCTCAAATCGAACGCCAAAATTAATACGGCTCTCTATCGAATACAATTGATGAGATCGAGCAAAGCATTAAACGAAAAATGCTCCCAATGCTGCTTAAATTACCACAAAATTGTTACTATTCAAAACCTCCTTAGAAAGCCACAATTGGGAATTCCTCACCGTATTCACCAGACATTGCTTGTTCCATCATATTACTTGATCCATCGATCAGACAGGACGTTCGCCTGTTTTCACATTATATGAAGAAACCAAAAATTGCGACGACTCTTGGATAGCCTCGAAGATGAAGTCTCCTATACAAGCGGTATTCATATGGAAAAAGTGTTGGCTATATGAATAACGTACCACATAATCCCTCTTTTTTCCTTCACAATGAATAATCAATTTCTAAAAAGAGACGGAGACTTATTTATACTGCTAGTAGAATAGCCGACTACGTTACTTGACAAAAAAATAATTTGTTCTAGCTTCCTAGTTTGTTCAACCCTACTATAAACAACATGAACTTATTTTTTCCAAAATCACTTTTTTTTTTATTTCAAAAATATTTTCATCATATCTCATAAACTAAAGTACAACTGAAAAAAGAAATAGTGACTTTCAGATAACAATAGTTAATATTTGAAAAGTTCTATTTGATACCGCATACAGTGAAGGAATAGGAACGAAGAAATAAATTTACGAAAAACAAGGTCAGGCCTTACTAGATACACAATTTCTTAAAATGTACATCGAATCTGAGTAAATTAATTTAGCTTTTGAGGTGACTACGCTGTATACTCTGTATACCCAATACCAGTAATGCAATAGCGCAATTTGACACAGCAAACAAAAACAAAGCATGCACGGAAGCAGAAAACTACCACAATTTTTGGAGCATAGATTTGAAAATTTTCGTAATCACCAACGAATTTAACATAGGTTTGTTTGCCTTCTTCAAACTATTATGAGAGGTATTATGACAATGAAAAAAGATTTCTTTGGCACAATTTTCCATTAATTATTTTAAATGCGATTGTCGAAAGATTTTGCTGTGCACATATTCTCTCCATAAGAAAGACTTGGAAATTTTCTATAGAAATTATACTTTAACATCCATTCTATATAAGTTTACCATTTCCAGAATTTGTAGCCTACAAACTTACAATTAAACCTTGCAAGGACCAAATCTAATTTTCGGTTCAACATCTTTATATATATAATTCTACTGTACGGGCGTTGTCAGTGAACTCCTCCTAAACGGCTGGATCGCTTTGCATAAATTTTTGTATATGCGTCTGGGTGGTGCCCGGGATGGTTTAGATTTACAATTCGGTCCAATTGGACAAAGGGGCGTGGTACCTCCCATACAAACAAAAAATTAAAAATCAATTATTTCTGCTCCTGCTTACGGTATTTGAACAAAATTTGGTGCGTAGGTTTGGTGTACATATCTTAAGTGCTACTGCAAATATGGGCGGGATTGGACAACGTTTGCCGGGTCGGCTAGTTTTACTATATATTTCCATATAACAAGGGCATCGACGGAAGCAGATATTCACCTCAATTTTCGAAGTTGTGAACATTTTAGGAGTCACCAATGAATTTAACAACTTGTTATAAGATCGAAGCACTTTTTTGTGGTGCTTCTTCATCACATTTCCATGAAAGTTATTGTAGCAATAAAAAGCCACTTCTTTTGAAGCACTTTTTCGTTAATCTACATAAGTTTTGTCATCCGACTTTTTTTTTTAAATTGGTTGTAAATAGTGTTGCTTTTAAATCTGTCTCTTGAGAGAATTTGCTATGAAAGGGCATCGGCGGAAGCAGAAATTCACTCCAATTTGTGGAGCATAGTTGTGAACATTTTAGGAGTCACCAATTAATTTAACAACTTGTTATAAGACGGAAGCACTTTTTTGTGGTGCTTCTTCATCACATTTCCATGAAAGTTATTGTAGCAATAAAAAGCCACTTCTTTTGAAGCACTTTTTCGTTATTCTACATAAGTTTTGTCATCCGACTTTTTTCAAAAATTGGTCGTAAATAGTGTTGCTTTTAAATGTGTCTCTTGAGAGAATTTCCTATGAAAGTATGTTGTTCGGAATAATGCAAACATAAAAATTACCGATATAAATGTACAATTTAAATCTACACCATGTTTATGCAAACAAAAATATAAAACTGTTAAATAAATAGACATTACAAAACTCTACTGTCGGCACAAATATGTTCAAATTGAACTCTAATAACTTCATTGCATTTCGATGGAGTTCAGCTCATTAAATAATTAGGTTCCTTGCTTTTAAGAGGTGCAAAATCGCTTCCATAGAAGTGATAAATATTTATATACTGCGTTTTTGGAAGTGGTGAAAATGTTATTTTTTTGAGGCGTTAGAAAAATAAGATAGAAACGAGCTACTTTTATGATATGTTTTTTTCTGTTTTCAGTGAAGTCTGATTATAACTTAGAAATTTCATTAGACAGTTTTGTGGCTGCTTCACCCAATACTGTTTGAGAGGCCGCACAGGATACACGTTACCTTTTACAATTTTTCTTCGATAAAGCGAATAGGAAAACTGGGTGGCTGAAAATATGAATAATAATGGTTAAGATCCTGATGCTGCACCAATCAATCACGCATAATTTTGGTTTCGTCGAATACATTCCGGTAATTTTTATGTCAAAGTTGTACCAAGCTCTGAGAGGCCAATTGTCGAAAATATCGATAAAATGTGATAAAATAATGGAAATCGTCAAGTCTAACCATTATGTAAGTGCTGCTTCGAATGCCCGGGGACTAAACATTGCACAAAACTCTTTTGGAGCCACTTGAATACAATTGCGTGCAAAAAGAAACTCGGTGTCGTACGAGTTGACGCAAAAACATCTCGTGGACTAAATTTCCATCTGATAATCGCTACAAAATCGACCCATTTCAGAATGTGATAGCGAGTGGTGAAAAGTAAATCATTTACGACAATTTTAAGCAAAAACGGTCGTGGTCGACCTGTGCAAATGATGCCCGAGCTAGGATTGGTTGTCAGAAAGGTTTTGCTAAGCTTTTGGTGCTATTAG
>JAHXMU010026055.1:0-12392 GCA_019455685.1 Philornis downsi | reverse complement strand
GAAAGAATTTCTCTCACATTTTATATTACACATGGAATTTCTTATACCGGATCACAAAAAATTTTACCCAAAACTTACAACGAATTGATTTTATCAAAAACAGCGAGCATATGAGAGGTACAGTGCAATGCAAATCAGTCGAGATATGATGGAAGGTTTGCCTCACTCTGGTGGGCCATTAACGTCTTCAATTGAAGCTAAGGTCGATAAAAAAAGCCTAAAGGTGACTTAAAATCACCACTTAAATTTGAGCGGTAGTCCGCGTTCTGCGTCTTAAAAATCAATTCGTACCAGTTTATACGATTGTTTGGGTAAAAAAGGCCATGCGGCTCGACTACTTCCAGAAGATCTAAATGTTCTTCAAAATCTTAATCGCTTTAAAGTCGTTGAAAACATGCTATAGGGTGGCACATAAACAACGTTAAGATTTGATCAGTAAATACATTTTTTGTTTACGTCTTTTTTTTCGTCTCTTTGCCGAATTAACTAAACTATGTGAGAAATTTATGATGAAAAGGCTCAGCACAGAACAAAGAACCAAAGTTGTTCAATTTTACTTTGAAAGTCAACACTCGATTATTCAGATCATATCAAAATTTCTTTCATGTTCGAAATGCTCCTAGCGCTTCAACAATCTACCGGTTGGTTCCGCGTTTTGGGCAACAAGAGGCTGTCAGTGATCTTCCGCGTGCTGGAAGACCTCGTGCAGTTCGAAATGAAGTGACCATTGCTCGAGTGCAAGCAAGTATTGAGGAAAACCCCGAAACTTCCACCAGACGACGTTCTCAGCTGTAAGAGATGTCATGGCTTTTGTTCCAGGAAAAGTAAGATCTCTTACGAATCACTGCTGTTCCACGCTTAAAAGTATGTAACATTGAAACCGCCGCAAAGTAGACAATATTTTTTGTACCGAGTTATCAAATTTTCGGTTTCAAAAGTAAAGTTAAATAAAACACACATAAAGCTATGATTAAGCTTTTGTATCATTATAATGTTTGGACCTTGCCATTATGTACGAAATATTTACAGTGTCATTTAAAACATCGCTTCTGAATTGGCTGCATCATTCGATCCTTTTGAGGTAGTTTTCTACCACTTTTTCGCACATTTCGGCCGGTATCTCAGCGATAGTTTGACGAATCTTGGTTTTCAAATGTTTTAACGTTTGGGAATTATCCACGTAAACACGGTCTTTGACGTATACTCACATAGAAAAGTCTAACGGCGTCAAATTGCATGATCTTGGTGACCAATTGACTTCGCCAAAACATGAAATTAAGCTTTCTGGAAACTTTTTAATAAAGACAAAATCGGTCGTGTTGGGTGGCTCGTGGCATCGCCTTGTTAAAACCACACATCGTTCAGTTCATAGTCTTCAATTGCAGGCAAAAAAAAAAAAAATTCGGTTAATATACGGCCATAGCGCTTTGGATCGAAATTCGGATTATCTGTCACACTTTCACTAACAGAAGCGTTATTTTCGGCAGTGCTGCGTACATTGCGATGATGCACAGGCCTGACCACATTTGCAACGCTTCCAGACTCTTTGAAGTTCTTTATAATCTTGCCACTTTCTTGCAAAATAGGTCGTTTATAACGACCATAATCACCTCGTAAGGCATGAAAAGTGCCCACGTCCGAATAACCACTTTTGTAGTTAGTTTTAACTATATTCACCCGTTTTTCGGGCATAAATAGCACTTCAGATGACAGGTATTTAACAGCTGACAGCCTTGCCGGACCGGTGGTTTTAAAACGGACGGAATTCATCTACCTCAGTTCCGGTGTAAACAAAACGAATGATGTCAACATGGAGATAAAGAGGAGGGTATTGCTTGCTAACAGGTGTTAGTAAGGGCCAAGCAAGCGATTCAATGATAAAGGCCTCTCTCTCGACAAACAAAAATCCGACTGTACCAGATGTTGGTTCTACCTGTCTTATTATATGGCGCAGAATCCTGGATTATGACCCAAGCGGATGAATCAGTATTGGCAGTTTTCGAGAGGAAAATACTGCGAAAATTATATGGACCCATTATCATAAACGGAAAGTATTGGCGTCGCATGAACAATGAGCTGTATGAGCTATATGGCGACATCGACGTGGTCAAACGCATTAATATACAGCGATTGCGTTGGCTGGGTCTTGTTATGCGGATGGACTTAAATGCTTTGGCACGGAAAGTTTTTGACAACGAATTCGATGGACGTTAGAGAAGAGGTCGACCAAATCTCCGTTAGAAGGACAAGGCTTTTTAAATGCTATCGAAACTTTGTGAAACGGTGTGGATGAGAAGCGTAGAAGATCGAAACGCTTGGAATTATTTTCTACGGACGGCGTATAATATATAAGGATGTCTATTCCAGTCGCCACCTAAGGAGAAGAAGAAACGGATAACCCGGTAAATTTAAATTCTGTGCTCATGGGTTTTGTTGCAGGGAAAGTTTAACGCCTTTTGTACGAAGAATTAGAGTTTCTTAACCTTGCATGCGGATAAGTTAGATTCAATTACAAAATTCGTAGGTGATGATCCTTATCTTTGGAGACTTGATGGAAAGTTTTGGAGGCTTGGCATCCTATGTCGCAATCATTTTACATATGCTCAGTGAGTGTTGGTGCACAAGTTTTCTTTATCTTGTCTTAGCTTTATGGTTTAATAACCTATAAAGTATAACGTTATTAACAAGTAGTACAGAATGCAGCCATAATCGCGTGTGGTAATAAAATTAATACAAAAGTGTGTATGTAGGGGGCTATTGAGGGTGTATAAGCTCAGTAGCATAAATACCTATGAGAACCAATACAATAAATATTGATACTACTGTTATTAAGTTTTATTCTTCGTTTTTTTGTTTTGTCGTATTTAAGTCGTTCTGATAAGAGAAAACAAATATATGTCCGTCCTTTCAAACAGTTTCAGTAGTGACTATCTTATACGCTTCTGTGTCTGTCAGTTTGTCTGGCTGTCGCTTCTGTGTCAGTCAGTCTGTCTGTCTGTCTATCTGTTCGTCTGTCCATCTGTCTGTTTGTATATCTCAGTGAGGTTATGGGAAAACGGGCAGAGGTAACCAGATAGAGAGAACAAAGCTCGTTAATACAACTTGTGACAATTACTCATTAGCAGTTGTTTAGTATGATGTATTATTTATTTTTATTCTTTAAATACAACAGAAAACATTGGTCGCTATCAGACTACAAGACAAAAAATCGTACGAACTGCGTGTCTTTGCTGCGACAGTTCGCCTATATATGTGGTTTCTCTGCCTCCGTCTCCATCCGTGCGTCTGGCCACCCTGTCGTTTGTCTCTGCTGCTGTTTTGTTGGCTGCGGTGGTGGTACGACGTACCTTCTCAATGTTTGTACCCACAACAATATCGATCATTATCGACAACGGTGGAAAACCACATTTGACATTCAATGTATCTCGCGGTTGGCTTCTTTTCACTTTATGGCAGCGTTTTGTTGCCGTGTTTCTTTTTTGTTTTTTTTTTTTTTTTTTGCTTATTCTTTCATTATATTATCGATTCATTCTGAATTTCATTGTTGATTCTCTACAAGTTTCTTGTTGTTATTGAGCTTCCTCCTTCGTGTATTCAAAGTACATACAATACAACACTTCATATCAGCAACGAAACGTAACGCAACGCAACGCACCACATCGCAACGCCATCACCATCAACGAATGTCGTTGTCTCTGTCGTTTTCTGTAAATTATATTTTTAAATAATTGTTGAAAAATTGAGGTCAGTTAAATATATTTAACAACCAGAAGAGACATCAATATCGAGAGAAGGAATAACAGCAGTTTTTTTTCCTTTTTCTTTTTTATATATTTTTTTATATTCAAACAGACAGCCAGCTGAACATTTGTTTAATATTAATGTTAATGTTTTTTAGAGTGCTTTTACGTGCAGAAAAATTAACAAAAACTTTTCGGATTTTTTCTACAATTTGATAAAATGGCTTCAATCCGAAGAGCAGAAGATGTACAGTTTGATATTTTGTGCGAATTTTTGCATTTTATTGAATTTATACCAGAGCGGTCCCAAAACTGACGTATAGATGGTGTCAATAGTTTACAAATATTATTTTGTAGAAAAGTGGCAACCATATAAAATCTGCGTTTTAAGTGTCAAGACACCAAGTTGTTTAGTATTTTTACTTAAGCCACCAAAACTAAACGATCTCAGTGAATTAGTAAACATTAAAAAAAATTGGTCACCGTTACGTAATTCAATATTTCCATTAGAGAGGTCTCAGTGCAACCAATATTAAAGCCCAATTAGATTCTACTCGACCAATCAATCAATTGTGGTAATTTACATGGGTCTCGCCGTAAGGCCCTACTCATGCTGTGCCGTCACACATGGGACTGTTTTTTGTTTTCCTTTGTATCTTTCTTTTCTTTTTTGCGACAGCCAGCGCCCCTTTGGGGTATTCAAACTAATCCCGAAAGGATTAGTCGAAGTACCTTTTAGATAAGAAGCAAGTCCCCTTGGAAAATTTCGTCAAGGCCTGCTTCCTCTCTCAGCCAAAGTACCTTTGAAGTCACTGGTATGAAGTGAGCTCCATCCCGGTTAGGAGTGGGGCCTCTCTGGGACACCTCAGATAGACGAAGAACAGTGTTTTCCAAGTTCCCGCATTACCTTCGGGAGACCCTGAAGCAACACAAAATCACTGAAAACACATGCCCGAGTAACCACAGCCAGCACGATGTTCCCACAATGTGTCCAACCCACGACCGTGCTACCAGAAGAGAAGAACCCTCTGGTCTGGGTTTTGCAGACAGAAGCTGCTCCAGGTTTGCTATATCATACCTCGCATGGAACTGGTCGTCCATCATATACGCCATAAATTTTCAATGTCCGAGGAGAAATGTCGACACAACAGTAAATGTCGTACTCTTCTAATCTATTAACCATATCTCTCTTCGAAAGAACTCCATGGTAGTACGACTATACAACAGAAAAGATAAATCTTCCGATATCTCTCAACGGCTTCTTTATGGTCGTTCCTATTACCAGGGAACTCCCGGGCAAAAGAACTATCAAGACTAGGACAACCTCACAGACTACAGTCTAGTTGGAGTCCGTGGGCATGCCTCTAGCCACTTCCTAAGTTCCTACTGCGAGATGGGGCATATTTAACAGCAAATGGTAGAAGATGGGCGTCTGTCTGAGGCTTTAATCAATCCAGACAGATGTGGCCACGCCTAGATCTGAAACGTTTACACACACTGCTGTCGCTATCAAGACCCGACATCTCATTGCCTGTATCCGTCATGACGGGACACTGTCTGATTGGAAGACATGCAGTGAGATTGAAGGTTGCGACTTGTGACTTCAGCACAAGCTGTGGGCATGAAGAGAAGGAGCAATCCATATAACACCTTCTATGCAATTGCTACGTCCTGGAGAATAGGCGGGGATCAATACTGGGCTCTTATTTCTTTAGGGACCTAGGAGATCTGGACGATATAGATATTGTCCGACTTAGCAGCTTCTTGAGGCGCTCAGGATGGTTCAAAGGGGGCGAACTAAAGCCATCCATATCTCTAGTTTGCGTGGTATCACATTGGACTATGTAGTCTAAATGAGTCTGTCTATTCAGACTGCCACATTGACCTAACCCAACCTAGATTTTATTCCTGGTGCTGTTTGCTTCTTCGTTTACTACTGCAAAATATTGGATAGCAGAGTTTAAACGAGGCCGTAGGACTTGCCAAGACGAACACCGTAGTGGTGGACCAATTGAAATGTTCACGCCAGACACGGTTAAGAAAATCTACAAAATGGTATTGGATGATCATCGGCTGGAAGTGTGTGAGTTAGCTGAAATAAGAGGCATTTCAAAAAGTGCTATACATCGTATATAGGCCAAAGATTTGAAGAAAAGAAAGCTTTGCACAAAATGGGTGCCGCGGTTGCTTTCAATACAGCATAAACTAGTGTCGTGAAGATGTTTCAGTAGAGAGTTTGGTAACGTCTCAGCGCAATAAAGCCAAATTTTTGCTTCGATTTGTAACCATAGATGAGATATGGGCCCATCACTTCACAACTGAGACAAAGGAACAGTCAAGGCAGTGGACTGGCATTGGGAGAATCGTGTTCAAAGAAGGCGAAGACGGTTCCACATGCAAGGCAAGGTCATGGCGTCGGTTTTTTTTGGGATGCTCATGGGTTTATTTTTATGGATTATTTTCATAAAGAAAAAACCATCATCGGCGAACATTATGATTATTTTATTGCAGCGTTTAGGTGATGAAATTATGGAAAAAAGTCCGCACTTGGCATGAAAGAAAATGTTGTTTCATCAAGACAATGTTCCAGTTCATACATCCACTATTGCGCTGGCCAAAATTAATGAATTAAAGTTCAAATTGCTTCATCAAGCACACTATTCGCTAGATTTAGCTTCCTCGAACTGTTTTCTATTTCCTAACTTGAAAAAATGGCTCGGTGGTAAAAGATTTGCCAACAATGAAGAGATGGAGTCTGCGGTTGATGACTATTATAAGGAATTTGGCAGTTCTGTTTATAGTAAACAGGGTGTCGAAGGAATCTGACAGTTGTTACTATAAACAGGGTGTCGAAGTTATTGAATATCGCTGGAAAAAATGTATCAAACCAAAAAGGAAATTATATTGGAAAATAAAGAACATTTTGTACCAACTTTTTTGTGGTGTCTTTGTTAGGTCAGCTAGTTTTAGAACCGCGCTCGTATGAAGCCCATCTATGCCTCTGTAGTTTCAGCTTTCTTCGATTTACTATAAAGTCACTAAAATGCGTTGTTTTACCTGTGCTATGAGTGCGACACATCATCGCTGCTTTCTTTCTTATGAAGCTTTCTTGCGAAAAGAGTAGTGAAGGAGGTATGTAAACCAAAATAGTGGAAGATGTTGTGCACCTTCGTCTTCGCTTTGTTTTCTTTCCTGAAGTTTCTAACAATTCTTATAGTTTTTCTGAGGTTAGCTCAAAAAGTAAGCTTAACTGCGTACTTCCATCTTTTCTTGTCAAAGAAGTTGAAATTGGCAAGATCTTCTTACTGTCTTCTAAATGATCCGAGATGAGCCTTGGTATTTTCTTCTTCCATTCACAAAGAAGGTATGCAGCCAGTTGCTCTCATTCCCTTCCAAACCATCCTGCAGGCATCTTGTATTGCTTATTATATGGTTCTTTTAGCACATGTCTTCTTTTCTTGAAAGCAACGTGGATTGCGCCTATGCAGCAGCCAGCTAGTTTTAGAAGATTCTTTTAAAAGATCCGTTGTGCATCCTTACGATTCCTTTTAGGAAGTTTCTAGCGAAGTTGTAGCAGCGTACTTCCATATGTTTTTTTTGTCAAAGAAGTCGTGTAGCAAGATCTTCTTACTGTCTTCTATATGACTGATATGTAACATGAGATCGGATGAGCCTTGGTATTTTCATCTTCCATTCTTAAAGAAGGCAAGCAGCCAATTGTTCTCATTCCCTTTCAAACCATTTTGCAGGCTTCTCGTATTTTCATCTTCCATTCTTAAAGAAGGCAAGCAGCCAGTTGTTCTCATTCCCTTCCAAACCATCCTGCAGGCTTCTCGTATTTTATGTGAGTTTAGCACATGTGTTTTATTTCTGAAAAGCAACGTGGATTGCGCCTGTGTAGCAGCCACCTAGGTTTACAATTTTCTTTTAAAATATCCATTGTGCATCCTTACGATTCCTTTTAGGGGGTTTCTAGCGAAGTTGTAGCTGCGTACTTCCATCTTTTTTTTTTTGTCAAAAAAGTCGCGTGGCAAGATCTTCTTACTGTCTTCTAAATGACCCGATACGTGACATGAGATCGGATGAGCCTTGGTATTTTCATCTTCCATTCTTAAATAAGGCAAGTAGCCAGTTGTTCTCATTCCATTCCAAACCATACAGAAGGCGTCTTGTATCGCTTATTATATGGGCCTTTAGCAAGCCTTTTTATTTCAGCTAGATGTACTTATTTCCTTCTAAAGGATCCTTTGTGCATCCTTATAATTCCTTTTAGGAGTCTTCTTTTTGGTAAAGCAATTATTACTACTCTTGTCCGACAATTTTTTAGTTGCAAAATCATCTCACTTACATCGTACAGTGGGAGTAAAAGAAAAAGACGGGATAGTATTGTGCCGCTCTTATAGGGCTTGAACGATTTTGATGAAATTTTTTTGTTGAAATAGGAGTTTATGATCAGAGACTCCGCACAATTTGTTCTCTTTCCGCTCGAGAAAATTGTCCTGGATTTCTTAGAAGAGAGCACAATTCTTCGTATTTCAATATTAATGTCCGTGGTGGATTGAATAATTGAATTGGATTGAATAATAATGGTTTTTACAAATTGTGAAAAATTGTTTAATGTCTATGCATTTGGACCCTAACATGTTAGGCGTTTTTTGATGCAACTCTTGTACAAATGATATTTGTGTACGTTATCGTAGAAAAAGAAATTTTAAAACAGCTTCCAAAGAAGCACTTTTAAACCACTTCCAAAACAACAGTAATGAAGTACGTAAAAACATTAGTTCGATTCCCATTTCTCACAATTAAAGCAAAATATTTCTATAATATATTCCGAAAGCATAATGTTGGACAGCCAATGTAAAGAAGCTCCGTTTAAAGTTTTTTGGGGAAAACTTTTGCTTATTATCTCATAAGTTTCATCATAAGTTTTATCATAAGTTAGTCATTCCATTTGTAAAAATTACAAATACTCAGAGACCAAACAAGTAATGGTACAGAGTGTATAACTTCGATCTTTCGCACAATTAGATGCCTTTATCGTGCTGTGGAAAATATCAAATTCATTGGAATCTGTGGTCAGATTTTGTGTTAGAAACAACCCTTAAGGATGCTCCTCCATAAGCAATTTTAGCGGAAATATTTATACTGAAATACTCTTCAATGGAACTTTTTTTCTGATGACATATTGTGAAGAAACATTTTCTGTAACAAAAATTGGTTCTTTTGAATAATGAAAAATTGCATCCAAAGATTTGAATTTTCGTCTTGCCTAAATCACACGTGAATGTAAGGAGAAGATGCATCATAAAATAGTGCTTCCCTCCTATGACAAGGCTATGTTAATTTCATTATTTATACAGGGGAAATACTTTTCAATGGATCTTTTCTCTGATGACATACTCTAACGAAATAAACAAAAAGTGGTTTGGAACAAAAAGTGGTTCTTGTGAATAATGAAAAATTGCAACTAAAGATTTGAATTTTCATCACGCCTACATCACTCTCGAATATATGGGGAAGATGCATTATAAAATAGTGCTTCCCTCCTATGACAACGCTATATTATTATTTGACTGATGATTACGCAATCGCTCACTATTTTCTCCATCATAAAATGTGATGAATGTTTGCTTACTCGGATGCATTTTTTTCAGGGTAGGTAATATGGAATTTTTAAAAAAATTGAAAAGGTAATAAAATATGTATTTAAGCATTGAAAGCAATGAAATTTTGATTATAAGATGGCTGGCTTAATAGTGGATAATAGAAAGCAATAAAATATTTTTAAATATTCCTGAAGAGAAACCCACAATTCCTAAACAAACATCAAAAATACCCAAAACAAAAAAAAAAAGATTTTTAGACAAATTATTTTGTATCTTCGTTGTTTAAGGATAATTAGCGACTAAACTTGACGTATTTAGTTTAAACAAATGCAGTTTTAGATTTGCATGTAAATTATTGAAAAAGAATTTGTGCACTTGAAGATATTTTGGGTTAAAGTTGATTTGTTTCTGTTAAAAAAATAATACATATTTGGAACAAGCTATAGCCGCTATTGGCAATATCTAAAACGAAAGTTTAAATTTTGAATTGTTGTAAATTTTGTTATCTTTCAGAATAATTCATAGCTGTTATATATTACTGAACAATTTTTTTTACCAAAAGGCAAAAGAGTGATGATACTTTTTCCTAAAGTTGTTACAAAATTTCGTAATTTTCACAAATTATGAATTTAGACCTCTGCCATTTTTAACAAACAGAAGTTTTTGTAATAATTTCTTTTATAGTTTATGTGAAATTTTGTTGCCTTTCGAAAATATGTTTTCCGAAATAATTCGCACTTCTATTTGCTTTGCAATTGATGAAAAATCTGTGAAAAGTCCGAGGATGAAATGTAAAATTATGTATTCTAAAGCGCATATCTCCGAAGCCATAAGAGGTATAAGCATGGTTTTTTACAGATGTTGTCAAGGTCTAACCAATGAAATGAGAAATGCGGTTTTGGCAGAACAAAAAAAAAAAAAAAAAAAAAAAAAACAAAAAATATCAAAAATATCATGCAACGGTCTGGTTATACCTGAAGTTCTAATGCTCCGAATATAAGCTCTCCAATACTTCCAGACCGTCCGTGTTAAATTTCTTCAAAATCGGCCAAATTGCTAAGGAGTGTCATAACACTTTCCCGTTTTTTTCTATTAACTCCCAGTGTGCATCATTTCACTCGCACCTCCACCTCCAACTTTCTGTCCTGATAATTTGGAAATTTCTTTACTTCACACAGTTGTGGGATGGCGTATTGAAATAACACCTTAGAGGAACATTTTCTAAAATTTCCATAAACATTTTTTGATTTAACCATGATGGGCTAACGGTACAAATTATGTGCCACAAGAAAATTATTGGTATTATTCTGTTATAAACGGCGAGTGGAAGCGGTGAAGCAACTCTACTGCTTCCACTTGTTTATCTCCTGAGGTTGCCGGGTTATGGCTCGCAATGTTTCTTAACTTTTTAGCCAGGCTGACATAGAAACTAAAGTCGACACTAAGAGTTGTGTTGTCTTTTTTGCGCTTATTCCTCCATACGATCGTCTACCACTTCCTCATTGTGAAAACGTTGAAAGTTTCACATTTGAGTTTCTAGCTGTGGTTATGCCGCCACTTTTTCCAATGTCTTCCATCATCGTCGTGGTCGCCGCCGCCATCATCATCATCGCAATGACGATGATGATGATGAAGTCTTGGCCAAGACTTTGTTCTATTACAACATTTTTGTATTATAATACTCGTTGTGGTTGTTGTTTTTGTTTGGTTTGAAGTAATCGTCATCGTGTTATAACCGGTTTCTTAACAGCCAAGTTTCAATGCTGGCTTATATGAACGAACGCGGACGACGAGTATGTTTCGTTTTCTTAATCACGTTTTCAGTCAATTTTTGTAGCTTTTTCTGACTTAGCATATTTCTGTTGCTTCTTTTCTGTAGAAAACGGAGTGTTTTTTTCGTGCAGTTTTTTCCTATTTTTTTTTTGCTTTCTGTCTTAACAGTGAAATAAAAGTTGCGTAATTTTCTATAGAATCATGTTGGGCCGTTTTTTTTTTCTTTGTATTTTCCGTGTCTTTCCATGTGGTTACTTTTCTCCACGTCATGGCCAGAAATGAGCATGAGGCATGAGTTTTTTGTCTCCCCGCTTCTTTCAGTTGTTTATAACTTAAAAAAGAGTTAATAATTAAGATTTTCGTAAAATAGATAAAAGCAAAAAATATGAACAACATCAAAAACAGCTGAATATACAGTGTAATATAATGATGACAAGTGTGATTCGGAAGAAACATTAAGACAGGCTTTGCGCCAGGCATTGGTTAGATAGAGGTGGGGAGGCCGGATTAAAGTCATGTCATGTGAAATCATAACGTTAGAGCTTCAAAGAGATGACGGGATGACTATAAACTCAACAGTGTGACTTTGTTCGTAAATGACAAAAACAAATCTGTAAGAAACCATTTTGAAATTGATAGATTTAATAGATTACCTAATACTTTAATAGCGTTTAATAGATTACCTTTAATAGATTTCTTAATAAGTAACTTTATTGAGAGCAACATTGCATGTTTCCTCCGTTAGCGCTCTTGTGGTAGGAACAATATCTGTAGTAACAAAGAAAAACGACTCAAGTGTTGTTAGAAGTTTATTCACTATTATTATTGTGCTTATTTTGAAGCATATTTATGTGCAATCTCCAGTTCACAATTTCATATGGTTCACAAGTTATAGCAATTTTTCAAAATAGCAATTTTTCAAAAATCACCTAATGTGTCTAATCGTTGATACAAGTAAGAACATGATTTTTGTTAGTACTACTCATGCCCTTAAGACACATATTGTTGCCCAAGCAGAACTTCAAAATTCCGTATATTTAAAAAGTTACAAAAAATGTAAATTATAGCGATTTTTTAAAAAATCCTTAATATCTCGAAAAACGGAAAATTGCAAGTAAGTTGCCGTTATTTCATGTCAGCATACACCTGCGCTTAAAAGAAAATACAACCTAATATGGGATTTATAATTTAGAAGATATTACAGATTTTTGTAAAAATCGCTATTATGAAAATTTGTCATAACTTTCGAAATATACCGAATTTTGAAATC
>JAHXMU010026052.1:0-12534 GCA_019455685.1 Philornis downsi | reverse complement strand
GCAGGTAGCTTCTAAAATTACATTCTTGCTACGCAAGTTATATAATACAAATGTGTCTCTTCCGCTAAAAATACGAAAACGTGTCGCAAAGGCGATGTTGATGCCACACGTTATTTATGGGTTAGAAGTTTATTGTGGAACAAGTAGAGGTAGACTAGAGCGATTAAAAATATGCTTTAACCGTATAATTCGTTTTGTGTACAAATTAAAACATTATGATCATGTTACACCATATACTGTTGAGTTTTTGGGATGTACATTTGAAAACTTTATCGACCTTAGAACTATTTTGTTTTTCTACAAAAGTTTAAAATTTGGCACACCCAAGTACATAGTTTCCAAATTTGTATTTGGAAGGTCTTCAAGAACCAATATTTTACAACTTCCTCTAGCAAAAACGCTAATAATGGAGTGGTCTTTTCGATTTCGTACTATACGATTATGGAATTCAATAATTCCATATGAACACAGAAGATTCTCACTATCATGTTTTGGATTTAAGAAGCTCTTAATGTCTTGCTTGTAGAATTATTATACTTCACTCTAAATTGTTGATGCTACACATTGTATATCCTATCTTTCTCCATATTCGCCGTTAATATTCGTCGTTAATACTGTTAATAATATTATTATAATAATTATTATTAAAACTTTTTTAAGAAACTGAATTGTAAAATTTCAAGCATGTGTCGCAAAAGGTTGGTCTGCGTAATCAATTTGGCCGTATGCGGCTTTGGATTGCGATATGGAAATAAAATAATAATAATAAAATTCATGCAGAAAAATTCATTCCGATTTTTAGTGTAAAAGAAAATTTAAAAAAGCCTTAATCTGATCAGATTATTTTACCCTGATTTTTTGTATATTATTATAACATTCCGCACAACATCCTCAGAAAATATACCTTAAATCTGATTTAGCATTTTATTAATGAATTGACTCAGAAACATCCTATCCTATCCTATCCTTCACACTTCTTGTAGTAGGGTTGTTATGCAGTCTGATACCACTAAGCAAAATAAATGCAGTTCCTTCGTGTTTTTTGCACGGCTCCCTCCTTCTACACCAAAATGTTAATGTCGACGTTGATGATATACGATGCAACAGAACAAAAAAATACCCTCTTTAAAATAACATTATAACAGCGTGCACACAAAGTTGTTACGCTCATCTCCATCTCCTTTCCTGGCAATTGTGGCGTAAATAAAATTTGAATTTGACAAGCGTTTGTTTTCGTTACAATTCATCGACTTTAGCGTTCGTTCAGTTGGTTTTCGTTCCCAGTAATTTCGCCCTCCTCTCGGGGGGCGAACTTCAATTTTGTTCGCAACACTAGCTGACTGAGTATGGGAAAGAGGGAGTAATTTGAGTTTAAATTTTGCTCTTCTTTGTGCAATTTGTACTTTGCAGCCTTCCGTTTCGTTTCCGCTTCCTCTCATTTTTTTCGCTTGTTCGCCAAGCCATTATAATGTTATTTATTCGCATTTATTTTGCACTTCAGTGCCAAAGGAGGCAGCATAAGGAGTGGAAACAGTAACTTTTTTTTACGAAATTTATGATTATATGCGAGAAAGCGAGCGAGTGAGAAAAAGATAGTGAATGTAACGTACACAAACTTTATAGTTTGCTGTGGCATTATGTGAGTTGACACCCCCACAATTGTTGGTAGTTCCTTTAGCGGCCATTTTCCCGCTTCCTGCCACGCTAACCCGCGCTTTGGCTGATCGTCCCCCTCGTCCTTGCGACTGTCCTTTTCCTTATTATTCGCCTAGTTGTTGCTGGAGAAAATTTCGCATTTTATTTGCCAGCAAAAACTGTGAAATAATATTCATTATTTTCACATTAAAAATATTTCTGCTTCAATGTTGTTAGCCCGCCTTTTAGGGTACGGTAGTGAAGGGGTACTCGCGTCGTATGGTCGCGTCGAGGCAAGTTGTTACAGTTGTTCATTGGCATTTATATTTGCCTCATTTGTTTTCTTCCGTTATGATCCCCACAAATTTAACGAGCAGCACAAACACTTGAGAAAAAAAGACCTATTAAGCAAATAACTTTGGCTTAAATGTCCACAAAGGCATGGGGTATGTTGTTCTCGCTTGTTACTGGCTATAACTTTAACTTTTGTCCTATTG
This sequence comes from Philornis downsi, assembly GCA_019455685.1. NCBI lineage: Eukaryota > Metazoa > Arthropoda > Insecta > Diptera > Muscidae > Philornis > Philornis downsi. The sequence continues at coordinate 10,402 of JAHXMU010026052.1, read as the reverse complement.
TCGGGTAAATTTTGTACTACATCTCAGTTTGGCAAATAATGAATAAATTAAGTCATTAGCATTCTGAGCGTTTTTTCCGCTCATGCCTTCTTGAGGCCACCAGTCTTATTATTCCTATCTCGACCACCACCCTCACCACAGAGACCATTAGCGCCTACAGGACAACCACAGTTGCCGTTACTAACAAAAGCATAAACCGGGATGATCCAGCATAGATAAGCAGGCAAAATACCGAAATATGTACATTACTTTAATTAGTCAAGGCAGACTTGAAATGACACTTGGCAAGTAGTTATTTTCCACCTAAAATTAGGCAATGTTTTATGTAATGTAATGACAACCCCTCGAAGGTATGCCATGATTATTTCTTGAAAAATATCTAAACCATATTACTAATAATAATAATAATTATCTATGTAACGCAAAATATCTCACACTCCATGGTAATGAATATGCAAATGGAAATGTAAAGTAATTTTGTAATAACTTAAAAATATTCTTAGAATATTCTGGGTGTACATTTTAATAAAAAAAAAATTCAAAAAAACAGTACAAAAAAGTTTATTCAGAGCCTTAGAGAATGTTAATTAGATTTCTGTAAACTGTTTTAAGCAGAGGAATGTCTAAACGAAATTCACTTGCAAAAACTGAATAAAATGCTGGCAGCTCAGAATGAATATCTAATAGACTCGAAAACTAAGTACATACATTTTCTGTAAAAGCAGAATAATTATTTTTATACAGACACGTTTTTGTTCGTTTTTTTTTTATTGAAAGAGAGACGAACTTCTTCTCAGATTCGGTAAGTATTTCATAAAATTTATTACACTGAGCAAAATAATATTATACGGAGAGTATACTTGCAGAAAGTTGCAAGCAGGTCCTAAGACAATGTTTTAAATTGAATGTAATTCTTAATTCAAAGAAGCATTTCTTGCAAAATTCTTTCATAAATCTTTGACCTCCTTTATTCAGGAAAATGTTACTTAGTTTCTAAGGAATACTCGCACATTTATACAAGTTATTACTCTGGCTCAGAGTACTTTCGTTACAGGAAAATTTACGATATTCTGGCTAATTTGTTATAGTACATTTTGAATAGAATCTATGCAATATTTTTAAGAAAAATATTATTCATATTTAAAATTTTGTTTGTAGCAGATTTTATATAGAGTTTTAGAAATATTCTTCGTTGGTGTACAGATTATGTTGGAGTAGATTCTGACAATTATTTATAGTTTGCCTCAGATTCTAGATAACGTTTCTATAGAAAGTATTGCTTAGGTAGTGAGATATACACAGGGTGGGCCATAAGGGTGTTGGCGGTTTAAATATTCAATTAAAAAAAAAACTACGAAACATAAAAAAAATATATTTGTATTTTTAAAAAGTAGAAGCATGGGAATTTTTAAGACTTAAAAATAATGTTGTCCAAATGGCTTCCCTCGGCTGCTTGACACTCTTGGAACCGAAGTCGCAAATTTTGGAAAACTCGTTTAAAAGTTGTTCTCAGTATTTTGTTACTTTCCTGAATAATGTTCCTCTTCAACTGCTCTAAATTGGTCGGATTATTCTCGTAGACTACCGATTTGAGGTAGCCCCATAGAAAATAATCGCATGGAAAGAGATCAGGGCTACGTGGGGGCCATTCAATATCCCCCCTTTTCGAAATGACTTTTCCAGGAAAACTTGACAAAGTTAAGTCGGTTATTGGCATCATCGGGTTTTAATTCTTGGACTATCTGAATCTTATAAGCCTTCAAATGCAAATCGCGTTTCAAAATTCGTCGTAAAGTTGTTCTTTTGACATCCAAAGACTGACTTCTCTTACGTGTTGACCGTTGCGGATTTCGCTGAACTGAAACACGAACACGCTCCACAATGTCGGCTGATCTTGCAGAAACTGGGCGACCACGAACCGTAATTGGTACTGTTGAGCCGGTTGTTTCGAACATTCTGATCCACTGATTTATTGTTTTCGTAATACGCTGATTTATTGTTTTCGTAATACGCTCGGACACAAAATGCACGTTGCACTCCCGTGTACGGCTCCATGGCGACTAAATTTCCAGGAAGCGGCGCAGCGAACAACATATCCCCCCGCCACCCCGCGCCGCGCGTTACCGAGAAATTGAAGAATTAAATCGCCAACACTCATATGGCCCACCCTGTGTATTGTGCGATCATTTGCAGTTTCCCAAATACCCCATGGTATTTACTGATTTATCAGAAACGTGATATTGAAAGTACAAATTGCGTTATTTCTGTCATCTACATACAATGACACGCACGCCACCTATCCCACATTGATTGAACTGTTATAAAAACATCACCTCAGGTATACAATAGATTGTTAGTAAAGAATGATTCCATTTGTGAGAGTTATGAAGTGCTACGAGTATTTATATACAAATTCGGAGTTTGGTAATGAAATATAAGTGTCTTTAATGTCTAAAGTCTATGATGGTGAGAAGAGTCTATAATGGTAAGAGCAAGCTAAAATATCCCTATAAGTCGCGCACAACGGGATGCAAATATGCAAATATATATAAATATTTAGGAGGCTTTTTTGTCCGTCTTTTAGAGACATTAATGCTCTTAAACATCAGTTTTTAACATTTGCTATCAAAATGAAAAAATTAAGGAATGTAATTCGCATTCACAAAAAGATGTGAAAGTACTGCTAAATTATGTTAATAGCATGCAATATATAATTCTATAATATAAAAACAATCTTTTACCTACACATTAATTATCCTGTTCTAATGGCGCCATTAATTAAAATTACCATTATTTAAAACAAAACCACGTTCATCTTGTATACAAATGGGTATCCAAAACCCAGTTGCCTGTATGTGTTTCCTAAATGAATTTGTTTCCTATTACCTAAGAAAGACTAAGAAAGATTAAAAATAAGAAAATTGAAAGACAGTAATTTTTAAAATTCACACCAACTTATGTTACTAAACATTTGCCTTTAAAATCTACTGACTGATGATACGAAATTTTAAATTAATGAAAGAATGTATTTCACATTCGTTTAAAAAGTCCCTTAAAGTATACTACATTTATGGCAAACAACGAATAATCCTATAATGCTAAAAACAATTTTGTGGTTACAAATAATCCTACTATAATGCTGCCATTATGTGAAATTAGCATTATTTAAAATGAAAACCACCTTAATCTCATGCATAATAGTCCCACGGCCCCAAAACCCCCAGTTGCCTGTACACGCCTCAATAACGAAGGAATTTTTATGTTATTCCCTAAGAAAGTCTGAACAATTATAGATAAGAAAGTTTCACTTCTATACGAATAGCTTAAAATAATTAGTTTACATAACTTTCTAATTTGATGGGAGCAGATTAATGTTAATTTGCGATGACGATGATGAGAATGCCTAAAAACAGACTTGGCGTTATCGTATCTTTGCAACGCCTAGAGACAGGCAATTCGTATTAAATAAGAGCTTTAAAGAGAAGGTAACAAGAAACTTCGAGATGGATAAAAAAACGTTGCTAATGTTGTCATTGTTTCTTTGTTTTTTTTGCTTGGCAAATTAACTGGGAGAAAGGGAGAGTTAGGATATGGAAGGGATAAATCTAGAGGCATTGTGTAAAGGACTTCAATGAAGCATACGCAAAGACATATTGACATTAAGTACAAAAGACTGATTGAGACAAGCATTTTGTTAATGAAGCACAGGGTGACAGGACAGTAAATGAGGTGCCTTTTTTTATCATGAAATGCTGCATTTTTGCTCTTTTAATTACGAAGAAATTTGAGTGAAACTGCTCATTTATCCACTAACTTTCATGAATGCGATACCAATAGTTTCTTTTTGCCACATCATGTTCAATGAATTGGTCCCCTCTGTTTTCAAATTGAATGTTCTTCTCTTTGGGACGATAATCGATGTTTATTACACTGTACAAAAGCATATCAGCCTCTTCACAATATCAAGGATATTTTGTAGCACAACACGTTTTTTCATTGTGTTCTCATTATATTTTTATCTAAAGTAAGAAAGGACGTGAAACAGTAAGTCAGTTTGCAAAAAAAAAAAAAAAAAAAAAACAGTCATTTTAAAATGCTCACTCAGAGCTTTAACAAGAGTCTACTTAAGGACACTGCTGGCTCAGATGGAGTATATGCTAAAAGGATGTTAAAGCCACCTCGCAAAAGTTGTGTTGAGTTACGGCGGCAGAAATAAAATAAAACGAAATAAAACAAAACAAACCAGACAAACTAGACTACATCACAGCGGAAAATAAAGTTTATTTTTCGTTGCTGCAAAAGAAAAACTGTGGAAATTTACACTCTTTTAGTGGATCTTTTTTTATTTTATTTATTTGCACATGTAAAGGATGTTACAGTGGGAGACAAATTAATAGCATCATTTATGACAAATGAACCTGAAATGGGAAGGCGACTACGTTAATGTTAAGCACATAAGACCAAATTATTTATTTGCCAAGTGCAAAAACAATCAGACCACTATTCTGCAATACAACTTTTATTGACGTTTCGACTTTCTTTCTTAGTTAATTGAATTCATTCAAAATTAACCTTTAATATAGACAATCAATAGTGGCAACTTGGAACATTCACGTGATGTTAGACAGCGGCCAGCGCACCATACGAAATCAAGTGATTCAACTGTTTTGCTCGCCATCTATACTTCATTAATTGTACTATGCTGCGTAAACTATGGCCAGCAAGTAATAAAGAAGTCGGCAACACTCTGTTGCCACTAAGTAAACTGAATGTGACGCTAAACAAAAAAATAAATTTGGAGACTTAAGGAGTAGGAGGGCTGAATTGCAAGTGCGTGTTTTAGTGCTTCCTAGTGGGGCATAAGTAACAGCACTAAAGAGAGTAAGGTCTCGCCCAAATTTCTTAGTTAATAAATTGAACAATTTATTAAAACGTTTTCATCCGGGGGAGTAGAAAGCTGTTAAGGGGTAATTTATACCGGGTTATCGATTTTTCGGTTTCAAAAGTAAAGTTAAATAAAACACACATTAAGCTATGATTTCGATGAAACTTGTAGTTCATTATAAAGCTTGGACCTTGCCATTATGTACGAAATATAATACAATGTAATTTAAATGACCTCTTCTCTATTGATTGCAGCACTAGATAATTTTGAGGTGGTTTTCGACCACTTTTTCGGACATTTCGTGCGGTATCTCGGCGATGATTTAACGAATGTTGGATTTCAAATACTCCAACGTTTGGGTACTATCCGCGTAAACATTGTCTTTGGCGTAGCCCCACAAGCACCAGTCTAAAGGCGTCAAATCCTATGATCTTGGTGGCAAATTGACATCCCCAAAACGTGAAATTACGCTTTCTGGAAACATTTCATGCAATAGAGCCAAAATTGTTGGTGTTGTCTGGCTCCCGGCACCACATTAGTAAAACGACATGTCGGCCACTTCAGAATTTTCAATTGCATGCCAAAAAAAATCGGTTATCATGCGACCAAAGCGCTCTGAATTGAAATTCGGATTATCTGCTAAACTTTCGCTAACCGGAGCGATATTTTCGGCAGTGCGTACATTGCGATGATGGACAGGCCTGACCACATCTGTATCGCTTCCAGTCTCTTCAAATTTCTTTATAATCTTGCCAATTCCTCGCGCAGTAGGTCGATTATGACGATCATAATCACCCCGTAAAGCATGAAAAGTGCTCATTTTTGAATCACCATTTTTGCAGCAAGTTTTATCCATTTTAACACGTTCTTCGGTTGTTAAACGATCCATATTCGTAAATGGCAAACCTTTTAGAAAATAAATAACACTTCAGATGACAGGTATTTAACCGCCGACAGCTCTGCTAGACCGACGGAATTGAAACCACTACATGTTTAATCCTGTATTACCTCATAGATCTCTCTATGTGATTACTTTCAGTGTTGAAATTCATAGAAAGGTCGGGTCGATACTACCAACCCCTCCGACCCCGGAAAAGATAAAAAAAAAACTGGACGCCTTAATAGGTTTTTGTCCACCACACAGCTGCTTCTAACAGCCTCTTCTCTATATGTGATTACTTTTAGTGTTGAAATTCATAAAAGTAGTATCGATACTACCAATCCCACCGGCCCCGGAAAAGATAAAATTAACTGGAAGTCTAAATAGGCTTTTGTCCATCATACAGCCGTTTCTAACAGTCCAACGCTACAAAAATGTTTTAAGGGCTATGGACGAGATTGGTATTCCTTCAAAATACGTTCTTCGATAACAACAACGAAAGTTGTAATATTTACAACTGACAACATCTTCAGCAAAACACATGTTGCTTTTAAAGAAAATAATCGATGTTTCCGCAGCGTACACAAAAACTAGGAAGATATCTCTTTGTCTTATGAAGCACTTCTCCCTTTTTGAGTAAACCGAAACAGAACCCAGTTATTAGTTTTGACAGACACAGGGACGACACGTACCAACCCAAACTTCATACGGTTCGAAGCCCTAAGCAATTCAGAACAGGCTATTATGCACAATAATATTATAAGAAAGTTTTCAAGAATTCTTCACATCATTTACCAGCAACTAATAAGAGAATAAAAACTGCTTACAAACTTTGTACGTATTGTTTACAACAAAGCGAGATGTAATACAAATTCATTACATATGCACTAGTAAATTAGTTGATAGCAGAACTGATTTCTTAATTCATTAAAACTGGGTTTTCATCATTTGTTTGTGATTAATATCACTATTATATTATTAAATTTTAGACCATCAGTATGAAAGAAGGTAAGCGTTGATTCACTTACAAACGTAATACTTGGTATGTTGTCTTTCATACCTGTTAGAAGGAGGACACATCGATAAATGTGTATGACATTTATCGAAGTGACTCTAGCGCCCCCTATCATACGTTTGTTGCACCATTTGAGAGAACAGCATCATCACATACCGAAGTTTCATTATAAACTGGTAACTATCTACACTGAAGGAGCAAATGAATATGTACAAACATGTTTGTAATTTCCTTCATCTTACAGTATTAACAAGCTAGGTTCGTTTTGATTATACTCCATTTCAATTACAATGTTGTCGCTTAGCAACTGTGCTCCTCCGTTCATCCCCACTGTTTCATTTCCTCAGCTCTGTCAGCCTTAAGCACTTTTTAATAGTGGACATTTTTTGGCGCGCAATGTGAAAAAGAAGCAAATGTAAAATAAATAGAGGCATGTGCTAATTACATACATACATGTGTGCTTTATAGAATCTTGTGTACATTAGGAAGGCACTTTATTTTCAAAGATGAATTGAATCGGGTCGCCTGAAGGAAATACAGGATAAGTCGTTGTATCATTAGGGTGATGGAAATTGCTTAACTACCTTTCTTTGTCAACTCGTAATCGATAGTCTGTAAAATATTGGCATTTCGTTAAATTTTAGGTTGATTCTGGACGAACAAAATTAGATGAAACAAAATTAAATTTTGCGATTACAAAAAAAAAAAAAAAAAAAAATCTTAGGGAAGCGTTTCGTCTTTCGGGAGCTTGATAGCAGGTAAACATTTTTTCAATGCAATTCCCTATTAACCACTTTAATGCAAATTCGTCCTTTACGATAGCAGCCTTGGAGGTCGCTTAATTTCTTCCCTATTTTTTTTTTCTTTTTTTGGCAGAAAGACTTGTCCTATTTGATGCCTCGTTGGTTTTTTTTTGCTTCTTTTTTTGTGTTCACAAACAACAGTTTATCTGGTCTCAAAAAAAGAACAACCGAATAATAGTTTATACACAACTTCCGAACGACCGAATGTTGTGACAAAATCATGGAAGTATAGTGTCGGCCAACTTTAATCGAGCGCTAAGACTTTATATTTAACAAATTTTGCCTTCACTGTCATTTTTTATAATCGTACCGACCGCGAGTTTATGTGCTCTCACAAAAGAACGGCCGAATATCAGCTTATACACAACATCCGAATGACCGAATTTTGTGACAAAATCATGGAAGTAGAGTGTGGGCAACTTTAATCGAGCGCCAAGACTTTGTATTTGACAAGTTTTGCCTTCACTGTAATTTTTTTTATAATCGGACCATTCTCATTCCAAGTAGGTGCGCTTATTTTGACATATTGTAATTTCATGACATTTGTTTCAGCCATTTGTACCTGCTGAACATACCATCTTCTGTGCTTCTTCTTCCCCGATTTATATGCTCAAAGTACGAAGTTCGAAAAACTCCTTATCGCTTGCTTTCGTCATTACAGAAACGTATGCTAATTTCTACTAAAACATTTCCCTATTTGTGAAAGAGAACGACAGGAAAGAGTTTTTCGAATTTTGTGTTTTGAACGTAAAGTTTTATCCATTCTTCGGTTTCAAAAGTAAAATTAAATGAAACGCAGACAAAACGGCGATTTCGATGAAACTTTATTTTCATCATAATGTTTGGATCTTGCTATTATATACGAAATACAATGTCATTTGAAAGACTGTCTCTGAATTGGTTGCAGCAGTAGATTTTTTGTGGTAGTTTTCGAAAAAATACGGCTCAATGACACCTACTGGCCATAGTGTGCATCAAACAATCACATTTTCCAGATGCAATCGCTTCTCCACAAGTACTTCTGGCTTCTCCGAGACCCACATGCGACAATTTTGCTTGTTGACGTCACTACCGAGTGAGAAATGGGCATCATCGCCGAAGAAAATAGTATTCGACTGAAGGCCCATGTTTAAATTACCACTTTTGTGGGAGGTTCTTCGATCCATATTCGTAAATAGCAACTCTTTCATTAAATAAATAACACTTCAGATGACAAGTATTTAACGGCTGACAGCCTTGCAAAATCGACTGACAGCCTTGCAACCGCTGAATATATGAATTTTATAAATTTGAATGAATTTTAATCGTAGTTTTTTTAAAAATCGAATAAAACACTCAAATTTGCATCATAAATTAAAACTTTTTATTGGGTCGATAAATTTATTGCCATTTAAATTTTACAGATAATTTCATGTAAATGTTGTCCGCTGCTCCTTGTCAAAAGGTCTATTCGGAAGGTCCAATTTTTCGTCACTTTTTCGAGCATTTCGGCCTGTATTCCACGAATAACGCGTATTATGTTATGCTGTAAGACTTCAATAGTGTCCGGCTTCTTCACATAGACTAACGACTTGACATAACCCCACCAGAAATAATCAAGAGGCGTTAAATCGCAAGATCTTGGGGGCCAACTCACAGGGCCAAATCGAGAGATAAGCTGCTCACCAAATTCATCCCTCAACATATCCATTGTTTCACGAGCAGTGTGGCATGTTGCACCGTCCTGATGAAACCACATGTCAACCAAGTTCAACTCAGCCAATTGGGGCAAAAAAATCGTTTGCCGTTGACGGTAACGTTTCTTCAACGGGCGTCTTTGAAGAAAAATGGACCGATGATGCCACCAGCTCATAAACCATACCAGACTGTCGTTTTGTCGGAATGCATCGGTAATTTATGTATGGCAAGTGGCTGTTCATCACTCCAGATGCGACAGTTTTGCTCGTTTACGTATCCGTTCAGCAAGAAATGAGTCTCATCGCTGAACACAATTTTTCGATAAAACAGCGGATTTTCATTGAGCTTTTGTAAGGCCCATTCACCAAAAATTGTACGTTGATGAAATGGCAGAGTATATTGTACACTTTTCACTTTGATAGACGAGGTTTGGCCGCCATTACCAACCAATGCTGCCAACTGGCAAGGCAAAGCATACAAATAGTTTTAGCGGTGGCGACTTCAACCGTTTGTCGCGGGCGATGATACCACTTTCATTTGCTTCCCTCTTTTTTATCCTCTTCAAATTCGAAAAATTTCCCTCAGCTAAAGTTATGTTTTTCATGATTTTAGATGTTTGCTCTAGTTGGTGCAGCCATTTAAGACCCATTCTTCCTCCGCCCCCTTTACACCCAGAAAGTTCGAATTTCTCAACTTTCGCCTTCTTCGCTCATCTATGCAGTAGTTTCAATTTGCTTGTCGATTCCCGTTTTAGGCATTTATTCCAAGCAATGACCCCTTTCTTGTGACTTTCCTACCTGTTTAAAAAAAAAACCCTTCTCATTTTCATACTTTTATCCAAAAAGAAGACGGTTTTAACTTCCGTTTATTCTAGGCGGTGGTAACCTTTTTGCCCCTTTCGTTACTATTTTATTCCCTGTAACAACGAATTTCGGAAAATCGACTACCTTTAATTTCATGTTGTGACCATTTTTTTTCAGTGTGTTTATTTTCGTCTATCATAACATGCTAATTGTTTTAAATCCTGGAAGCTGGAGTTATCACAATTCCTTATTATCATGCCTAGTTTGATAGACGAATATAAGAATCGTGACTTTCAACTATTAGCTATTAGAATGTACCATTTTTGTCCCCTTTTTTCC
>JAHXMU010026051.1:4925-20998 GCA_019455685.1 Philornis downsi | reverse complement strand
TGAAATTTGATGTCGTTTTAGTTCAGACTCATGCTAGTCATCGTCTATAATCTATAAGAAAGTAATGTCAAGATTTTTTTGGAAAACACAATTTCAAGTGCAATATAAATCACTGCATAAAAAATTGTAAGCAGCCTGTTACAGGTTCGAACAGGGCATCTAAGATGAGAGTTGAAACCCACATATTGTTCACCTCTATACCCTATTCCATCTACTAACAATGCAATTGTTTATTCAATTCGGCATAAATTCCCTGATAGATTCATTTCCTTTCATATGTAATATTGTCGTACACACATTTCACTTTCTATCGTTTTACCTCATTTGTTTACCTTATATATTTACCTATTGAATTAATCCATTTGATGTTTTTGCTCTTTTTTTCGTCCCTTCCTTAGCTATGGCCTCTTGGGTGCCTCCGGTTGTGGTAAAACTACTCTATTGTCCTGCATTGTTGGCCGGCGACGTATGGATAATGGTGAAATCTATGTATTGGGCGGTAAACCTGGCACCCGGGGTTCTGGTGTGCCCGGTAAGCGCGTTGGTTATATGCCACAAGAAATTGCTCTATATGGCGAATTCTCTATACGTGAAACAATGATGTATTTCGGATGGATATTTGGCATGGGAACTAAAGAGATCTCTGAACGTTTACAATTCTTGTTGAATTTCCTGGATTTGCCATCGGAGAAGCGTTTAGTGAAAAATCTCAGCGGTGGACAACAGAGACGTGTATCCTTTGCAGTGGCTCTTATGCACGATCCCGAATTGTTGATTTTGGATGAACCCACGGTGGGTGTGGATCCTCTGCTGCGCCAAAGTATATGGAATCATTTGGTGCACATAACGAAATCGGGTCAAAAAACTGTAATAATAACAACACATTACATTGAGGAGGCCAGACAAGCGCATACGGTAGGAGTATACATATATTTTATATGCCAACAATGAAAAAGAAGTTAATTTCGATTTTTTATTATTCATCAAGATTGGTTTAATGCGTTCTGGTCATCTACTGGCCGAAGAATCACCCAGCGTTTTACTGTCAATGTACAAATGCATCAGTTTAGAAGAAGTTTTCTTAAAACTCTCACGAATTCAGTCACAAAAGGGCGACATTTCTCAGGTTAATTTCAGGTAAGTTTAAATCGTTTACGAAATCTCAATTTCACAACTCAGAAAAATTTGTGTAATTTTTTGTTTTTTTGCATGATTTAATTTTACATTGTTTAATCGGAAATCAATTTTGTTTTTCTTTCCTTTGAATTTGTTTTTTATTTAATTTCATCTTAAACACAACAACTTAATTATTGCCATGGAACTCAATATAACAAACGGTCACAACTGCCACTATCACCACCCTACTACCACAACAACAATTTGAAACATCCATTTTGTTCATCTATAATCGATTTCAATCCATTATTATTGTGACTGTGTGTGTGTATGGTTTATTATTTAATTAACATTCATACATCATAAACACATACTCGTATATGCGCGTATATGCGTGTGTTGTAACGGTGTTACGCATGCACACTCAAACAATCGTATGAAATTTCGTAAACTAACAGTAATAATATTTCATTACATGCCATGGGTTTCGGCAGCAAAATGGATAAACCCGGTTCCAGTCAAGAAGGCGGCGTTGTCGGTCTCAATTTCCATCAAAGCAAAGAAGTACTAATCAGCGATACCAATGGATCCATTTATACGGTTTGTTAAACTTTGACCTTGTTATATACCTATCGTAGATGCACTTTTATCAGTATTTATGCGTCGAAGTTTATTTGCGCACATTTTAAATTGTCTAAGAATAACTCAAGTACAAATAATTCGTTTCGTCATATAAAGTTTCTCATTTTACAAAACCTGGTTTTTCTAATATTTGTTAAATGGGAAAAAGAATTTAATTTTAATATATTTAAATCTGATACTTGAAAGTTACATTCCAAGAAAAGGCACTAATAAAGGATTTCAATAATAATTAATTTATCTAATCGGTTTTGGTTCAATCGGTTTTTGAGAAATTTCTTTCAAATATTTCGGATCGGAAAGAAATTAAATTATGTGATAATCTAACATACAAATAATAGTTGAGGACTGGTTTTACAAAAAGTCGGTAACAAAAGACTTAAGCAACAAACTTTCTTTTTTTGAAGCAAAAATAAGCAAGGCTTGTAATAGTAGATATGTTTTTTTTACAATTTATTTTCAGTATTGTAGCTTTCATGAATTAATAAAAATGTGATTTTAGAATAAACAAGTAATAAATTTGTCAGATAATATTTGGAAAGTTTAGTATATTTAGCATTACTTTGACATCTGAGGTAGTTCTTTAAAACAACTTCCACGAAATTGGAAAATGTTTGCATTTGACGTACTATTTTAGAATCTAGATATTTTGGAAGCAGTGAGGAAATAATTACCTAAGAAGTTGTTACATTTGTTTGCTGGGATGTTCTAAACAATGTCTCAGGCCTAAATCTTTTGTTATTGCATTTTTGTGAAAGTAAAATGAACATTTCTAGAGGACAAATGTTAAAACGGTATTTTCTTGATTTTAAGATACAAACGATCATCAAAAATAAATTTTTATAATATAAGCTTTTTTTATCAAATTGGCTGCAAAAAGATCGAAATATCTTTAAAGGAATACATAAAATAATCATTTCAGGAAACTTATTTTTTGGAAGTCGTTAGAAAGTAGTAGGAAAAATCGCAAATAATTAATTTTGAAAGATTCTACATTTTGTTTTGTAACCTGATTATAATTTTAAAGATTATGACTCAAACGTTTTGAATGGAAAAACATATTTGACAAACATATTTAAAATAATCTGTTGCCAATGTCACGATTAATTCGACTCTACTGACTGTTCGACAACATATGAGATGAGGAAGATGGCACTTTTACTTCATTTTTCTCTATTTATTTACTTTCATATAGTTAAAAAAAATGGTAAACAACGTATGAGTGGTCACAGAGGGGAGGAAAATCAGTAGCATATTATAAGGAGTATGCTAGCATTTCACACAATACACGATAATTTTAATAGTTGTTTTTAATTTAAAAAAAAAAATCTAACAGTTGCCAAGCATTAAATTAACCAAATATTTCAAAAGTTACTTTATATTTAAATAATGCATTATAAAATGTAAACCTTTTCCATTTATACAAATTTTGTTCCAAAAACACAATAAATTTTATTGTGATTTTTAAATCTAAAAAGAATCTAACAGTTGCCAAATATTAACTTAACCAAATATTTCAAAAGTTACTCTTATTATGCATTATAAAATTTAAATATTTTCCATTTATACAAATTTTGTTCCAAAGATATGATGATTTTAATAGTTATTTTATATTAATTTGACCAAATATTTCAAAAATTACTCTATATTTAAATTATGCATTATAAATTTTAAACCTTTTCATTTATACAAATTTCGTTCCATTTATTCTGAACATAATTTAATCACGGCCAACTTCAAATTAAGACTTGTGTGCTCTAAATACTATTGGCATTTTGTATGAAGTTGAATGCTTAATCAAGCACAAACTAAGAATAGGTTTAGAAGTTCTCAAACTAATCAGCAGTGTCAGTGAGTCGAATAGAAAACCAAAAATATTTACTTTTACGTTTTTGTTTGCATTTTAAGGTAATTAAGTATGTTTTTGTCATACTAATGAATAATAAGATAACGTATATCGAAATTTTCATTTTCATTTAATCATACATCCTGACGGAGGAAAGCCATAAAGGACAATTATATAACATCACAAATAAAATATAAAATATAAAAAATAAACAATATTAAATATCAAAAAAAAAAAAATAAATAAAAATAAATAAATAAAATAAATTTAAGAACTATATGAATTCATATATTAATAGCAAAGTTTATGTTATGAAATTTAGTTTGTTTAATTAATCGTATCTTAATTTAGCTTAGCAAACTAAGGAATATTTTTGAAAAACTTATTTTGTATTTTCCTTATTTTAAAATGAGATTCAAATTAAACAATTTGTCAGCATAGTATTCGTAAGCAAACACTGTAATATATTTACAATTATCCTGTGCGATCACTAATTTTTTAATTTGACCACTAGTTAAACCAAGAACCTTATGAGGCCCCTCCATCCAAACGAAACAGTCCAAATGATGAGGAAAGTTGTCAGGATTGCTATGCCAATTTATGTAAAGTAAGTTAAAACTTCTCACCGATATAGTTATAAATATTCATTGATAACAATCGATTTCTCCCAAAACTAAGGTCACATCGAAGGGCAAAATTAAAGCTTTACTAACCAAAAATATGTTACGTATGTGGCGTAACGTGGGTGTGATGTTGTTCATCTTTGCCCTGCCTGTCATGCAAGTAATATTGTTCTGTCTGGCCATTGGTCGAGATCCTACTGGTTTGAATTTGGCGATTGTAAATGGAGAAATGAATAATACTGTAAGTATGATTTGTAGTGTTAAATATTATTTAATCATATTTATTTCAAGTTTTTGTTTTTAAACTTCCGAAAAATCTTTCATTTCTAATTCAGGAAAATTGTTATTGGGACGATGGTTGTCACTTCACAAATTTGGGTTGTCGCTATCTTAATCATCTGAATCACAGTGTGGATAAAACCTACTATACAGATTTAGATGACGCCCAGGAATCGGTGCGGCAGGGCAATGCATGGGGTGTGATTTATATTACGGAGAATTTCACCGATGCCTTCACCGCCAGAGCAGCTTTAGGTAAACAGAATAAACTTAATTCACAAAATGAATAGCAATAATTTAAATTTAATTTAATAATTTAAATTTAAAACACTAATTTCTCTCTCTCCTCCAATAGGCCGAGATTCGGACGACGAGACCATAGACCAATCGGAAATTAAAGTTTGGCTAGATATGTCTAATCAACAAATTGGCGTGATGTTAAATCGCGATATTCAATTGGCTTATCGTGACTTTGCTATGGGATTGTTGGGTCAGTGTGGCAACAATCCCAAACTGGGAGATGTTCCCATACAGTTTAAGGATCCCATTTATGGTACCATGAATCCATCATTCACTGATTTCGTTGCGCCTGGCGTAATATTAACGTAGGTTTTAAGAACGATTTTCAATCAATTAAAAAGGAAGCAATTAACGTCATTCTTTAATACTTTTTAGCATCGTTTTCTTCTTGGCTGTAGCCTTGACATCTTCAGCTTTGATTATTGAACGTACAGAGGTGAGTCAAACAAATATGCTAAAAAAGGAAACTACGTGAAAGACCGTATAGGCTTGGAAGTAGAAGCGAATTTGGTGCTTGAATTGCTTATAATACAAAACCTATAAACCTAACTTTTGTTAGTTGATAATTTCGCAAATTTTTATTAATTATCTAAAATGCATAAAATCAGAAATCCAAAGTGTCTTAAATGAGGTGGCGCTTTTTGGTATCTAATACCCGTTTCGCCATACAAATGCTATCCGGCATGCGCTAACGGGGAAATTTTGCTCGCTAAGGTAAACGGGGATAAGTTGTATACAAAAATAGTAGAAAAGTATGTAAAATAACAATGCGACCAAGTTCTCCTACGTAAAAGTAAACAGAGAAGTTAAAGAAGGAGACCGTCAAATAACGTAAATACAAGTTGTTAATTTATTTTCAAGCATCAGTTGATGAATTTTGGTTGGGTGTGTTATTGGCGTTATTGCCGTTTGTAAAAGATCACTACATAAGATACTGCACATTTTTGTACGGCAAGCACAAACACAATGCCTTCCAATTCAATTTTAATTTATTTATTGTGCGAACAATAAGTTACGTTTATTTTAGAAATGGATGATAAAATATTTGCGAATAAGAACAAAAGAAAATGAGTAAACATTTCATAAATAGCAATGCTGCCAAGTTTATTTTGCTAGGCGTTGATGCGTTTTTTTTTTTGGTATTCTATAATGATATCCTATATAGGACACAAAAAAAAAACACATACCATACCGGTATCCTATATACTCGTATGATACAAAAAAAAAATCAACCTGAGCTTTATAGAAGCAGAATAGTAAGCAGGAGTTGCCAACTGGTTTACCAAAATCATGATTATTGTTAGTAATGCCGAAATTGTATTAATTTTTAAATATTTAGAGACATTCTTCTTTTGTATATTAACATTATAAAGTTGGACAAAAAATTTGTTACTGTTACCAAATTAGTGTAATAATTTTTGCAAGATCTTAAATAAAATGACAGATATTAAATGCAATGATACAAAATGCAAAAATATAACAATACCCTTTTCTTTTAGGGTCTATTGGATCGTTCCTGGGTTGCTGGTGTTACACCCATTGAAATTCTTTTCTCCCATGTCGTCACCCAATTCGTTGTCATGTGCGGTCAGACGGCGTTGGTGCTCATCTTTATGTTGGTCGTCTTTGGTGTCACCAATAACGGTGATTTAATATGGGTCATTGTACTCACGCTGTTGCAGGGTATGTGCGGCATGTGTTTCGGTTTCCTTATTTCAGCCGTCTGCGAGTTGGAGCGTAATGCCATACAACTGGCACTGGGTTCTTTCTACCCTACGTTGCTGCTGTCCGGAGTCATATGGCCCATTGAAGGCATGCCTATTGTGTTAAAGTAAGTGTGCTGAGCTATTAACAAAATGGATCTCATTCATAAGTTTGTTGTTTCATTTTACAGATATATCTCTTTATGTCTGCCATTGACATTGGCTACATCATCGTTGCGCTCGATATTGACCCGGGGCTGGGAGATAGCAGAAAGTGATGTGTTTACAGGTTTCCTAAGTACCTTAGCATGGATTGTGGGTTTCTTAGTAATTACCTTATTGGTGCTGCGCTCAAAACGAGGTTAAGTTTTTTTGGGTTTTACCGAGAAAAACCCACGATAAAGGCTTTTGTAAACTCTGCTTTCTAAAACTGTTCTGTTTTTTCTTCCTTCCAATAATTCGTTTTTAAGTCTCAAAAAAATGTAATTTATTTTCAGTGCGTTTCTTTTAATGTCTCGAATTCTTTCCAAATCAAATAACTTCAAGTCGTTCTTACCCAATTTCGAATTTCGTTATGCAAAAGCCTTGAATTCACTGTAAAAACTATAATTAAACTCTCCCTTTCTCCCTCTCGATCTATCTATCTATGACCTAAAGAATATTTAGCATAATTTTCATTAAATTAAGTTAACAAGTCTTAATGTTTAAACAAAGATGACAACAAAAATGAAGATGAATCGTCGTCGTTTCTTAGTAGTTTTTAGGTTAAGGTGCATTGTGTTTTGAAATTTCAATTCTAAACTCTTCTCATTACTTCAAATTCATCATCCGATATTTAAGCATCATGAACAAAAAGAAAAGGAGGAAATTGAAATGAAAAATGTTGAAAAATGTTTCCCATTTTTTTGGGTGTAAATTTTTTCATTACCAGTTCATTTTTCTTTTTTTTTATATAATTAAGGTTAAGGTTTTTCTTCATCGCAATTTTTTACTTATGTACATAGTTATATACATAAGCTAAAATGTACATATGTGTCCTCTTTATCTCAAAGCCCCCTTCTGTCACAAACTACAACTTGGACTCTTTAATTTCGATAATTTTTACTGTCCTTGCGATATTAACGTTGTCTTGGCTTATTTTATTATTCACTGCTCTTTCATTATTAACCCTCCAATGGACTGTGATTAGCGTTTCGATTCTGTGTCTATCCTTGAGATCTTTAAGTTGATTCTTCTTAATTATTGTTATTACCATTGTATGTAGAGAAAATTACCCTATTATTATTATTATTATTTTTAATTTCATTTCGATTTAATTTAGCGGGGGAATGATTTATTGTAGTTATAAAATCCTTAAGTTTACATCGAACTTTATAAATGTAAAGGTACAAGTTTATATGTGTATCGATTAGATATCTTTTTTGTTTTTAAGTTTTTATTTCAAAATTCGGTCGTACGTATTTGTATTTCTTTTTTTATATCACAAAAATTGTAAATTTTTTCGTTTAAATGTTGATATATAAATTACAACTTATTATAGATTGAGCTTTTACAATAAAGATTTTTATGAAAACAAAAAAAAAAAAAACAAAAAAATGTGAAAATAATTCGTGCATCCATTTCTGGAGTATTTTATTTAATGTAGCGTAAGTATATTTGGAAATTTTATATAACACAAATCCTAAATATTACTTTATTAGAGGCGGTACCATCTCTTATAGAAATATCAAATGTTTCGACAGATGAAATTTAGAAACTGGAGATTTCAATGGTAAAGTAATAGGGCACAAAATGCCCAACTTTTCTGAACTAATCACAATATGACATGTTGATGAAAACCAAATTTTGAACTTGTTGTAAAACAAGATGTACCTTGTATCTCTTATAACTTTGAGGATACATAGATTTAAAAAGAAAAATTATAATTATCAATAATCCGTTGCTTAGTCCTGCAAATTTCTTTAAAAAGTCATTCTTTCATATTTTCTGGGCAACCTTACCAACAAATGTGCATAGAAAGAAACATTTGTACCGAATTACTCAAATTCATGTTGTGACACCAGGCAATTATTAGTTAATGTAACATCTTCAATGGAAGGGTTTTGATTAGTTTTGAGTTTAACATACAAACTTGCGTTTAAGGGTGACGCACTAACAGATTGGTTTGACAGATTTAATCCTATTGCAAAAATAGTCAAACGTTTACAATGAAAATTTAAGTAAATTGACAACAAATAGGGTTAGATCTGCCTGAACGGTCTATTACTGTATCATGCCCCTTAAACAAAACCTAAGTCCTGCAACAAAACGAAGGATTTGTCTTCACCCCTTTCAGTATAACCACAGAAAGGCTGCATTTGTCTTTGGACAATAGGACGATGGGATATTGATCTCTTGTCCTGTCTATTAATATTTCATTAAATTTGCGGACTGTGGTATGTTATTACAGATTATAGAAATCTAATCATCAATGTGTGAAGACGATAGCATGTTTTGTATGTTTTTACCGTTATTCGCATTATTTTATTTGTATCCAGAGAGAATAAAATTATCCTGAAATGTTTCTTTACCTTATGAACCAATGCAGTTTCTATGTCTAAATTTACACTTGTACACAACTCTAGAAAATTATTCACAATAGCAACATCACGTTTATAGAGCAGAGGAACATATCAATAGAATTGTATTCTTATAGCTGGCAAACCCCTCAATTTGCCGAGTAATCCGCAGATCTTATTAAAGTTTCTCAAATTAAATGTTGTCATTAAACAATAGTGCTTACAATATCAGTGAATGTGAGAAGCTGCCATTTACACCATTCATGGGATGCGAGGGAACTTTTCAAGAAACGTAACTAAAGTATAATTCACGAAAGATTCAGAAAAGTTTTTGTTTATGCATTAAAAGTTACCTCGGCTCTTACAATTCCTGGCAACATTGAAAATTGATATTAAAATTAAATTTATCATTCCGACTCATGTTGAGTTGTTGTTTCGACTTTCACATCCAGTATCCAAAAAAGATATTCATGAAGGCGATTTATTGCAACGAATTACTTAAACATATTAATAAGTGGTATACCTAACACCTGCGGCATCGATGCATCTGTAAACGCTGACTCCGTTGGATATTCGGTTTTCAACATCCAATTTCAATAATAAATTTTATTTTAAAATCAAATTTGCCTATTCCAGTATATTTGGACGGAATTGTGCCATCAACACAGTTGATATTAGCATTATTATCGAAGAGAACGTATCACATGCATTTTAGCCTAATAAAGCCAATAAATTAAAAAAGTATGATATGTAGTCCTTACGTTATCCTTGATTTATCGTACAGATGTCAGTTGTCATATCGTGGATGCCTTGTCGCAAAAATATCTGTCTCAATGATATAGGTAACTACACAGTCAAAGATGCATGCGTATATACGCTTTCAGTGAAGCCCTGCATATTATTGAACAACGTTTTTGGAGCAAACGAAATGACAAATGATTACATTCCAGTAAGAAAACTTTTTTTCAGATTACTGTTTTCAAAGTCTTAAGAAAATCATATATATATAATAGCGACATAAGTAAACGTCAGGTTAAGATCATAAATAGCCCCGTGAGAAAATATGGTTTTAAATTTTTTTATACATAATGCGCATTAAATAAGCGAACATTTGGAAAACTATCTATTTTCTCTGTGTAGTTAACTGTTCTGAAAATTGCAACCTAACAATATCATTTTAATATTTATATTAATATCAAAATTGGTAATGAGATAATACTACAAAATATTTCATATTAAAAAAAATAATATTTCTTATGTTTTAATCTTTTTCACAATACACCCATATCAAAAACGATTACAAATTTAACGGCAGATGTAACCAGTGCGAGTACGAACTGTATAAGCGTACTAAAATGTATTTCATTTCAGTTCCTATTGTCACATTTGCCCGTCACTGATTCAAACAGGTGATTACGATTTACCCCATGTGGCAACACTAGGACTATTTACGACACCAGCTGATTGCAAACAAAAAACTTAAATCGCAACAAAAGCAAAGAAAACGACAAAAGTGAAAATTTTTACCTACAGAAATCCAATAAGAAAATGTTGTAAAGACACGCAGAATTCTTGCAATAGAACTTAGTAATTTCTATTAAAATGGATAAAACTAATATCGTAAACACCTTCACCGAGGTTGTGGACCAGTTGAGGAATACAGAATGCAGGTAAAAGCACGAAAATGATTAGTAATCATTGACAACCATTACACACTTCCCCTTGCGTATTCTTTAATGTTTATTAGAAACTATATGAAGGTGTTTGGTGTTTTGCAATTAATATAATGTATTCCACCGTTTTTATTGCAGCCAAAAAGAGAAAATTGCCTGCTTCCAACGTGTGGCGGAATGTATCATCTCCCCCACCATGGCGGCCCATCTCAATTATGCCACTTTTTGTAGTAAGGCTGTGAATATTCTATTGCTGTTTTGTGAAGATTTGGACTCGGTGGTACGGATAAGTGCTGAAGAGAATCTTAATAAAATTTTCCGGGTGTTGGAGAAATCGAGGGTTAATCGAATTCTAATGGATCTTTATGGCGAAATAAAAAGGAACGGCAATCAAAGGTGAGCGTAATGAGAGGAAATGCAATCACAATTACAGGGAATGAATCTGCAGGGAATGACAGAGGTGTGTGTGTGCTTGTAATTGCTAAGCTATTTTTAAACATAGTTTAGCCGGTTGCCGCAACACAAACTGATTGTGGGGAAATGAGATTTCTTTTATCGTTTACGTGTCTCTCGTAATTGTTAACTTTTCCGCAGAAGATTGTGAATTGCGGTAGCTTTAACGTCATAGCTTTTTTAAGTAGTGTTGCAAATATTTAAATGGAAGATGTACATAATAATTTTTGCATATCGCAGTCTAAAATTTCAAAAGGAATAACACTCATTTTTATTATTTTGCAGGAGTAGGGTATGGTTTAGAAAGGGAAAATATTTAATTTTAGAAAAAAATTGTTTAAATTTTGAAATTATACGGGTGACGCCTTTGATGGTTTGTAAAAAACAATCTTGATCTTACATACCATGCACTTTGATGCTGAATAGCCTAGAATGTCTTTCCGTTTGTGACAAATAGAAGTATTCATATCAGACTCCATGAAGTATTTACACTGGATCATGTTTATAACAAGCATGATTATAATAAACTTTGCTTAAAACGTACAACTCTTAGCGATTCCAAAGACTGCATCAAACTTTCATAGAAAATTATTTATTTTTATTGAATTTTGCCGTTTATAACGAATGCATGTGTGCTTTAATCACTAGACAACTGTCTAAAAAAGACTGTCAATCAGAGAGAAATCTGCAAAATATGGAAGGGGCTTCTCCGATTTTGTGCAAACGTTGTATGTATCACAAAAAATTTGGAATTAAGATTTTATGATTAGTTTTTTTTAGTATGCAAAAGTATCTGCTCTTTCTATTCGAATAAAATATTTAATGATTTATTGAACAATTTTACAGATACGATCAACCTTTCTTGTAACGAACTAAAATATCCGTTCCTATGACTTCATTTCATTTCATTTATTTCAAAATCTTGTAATTTAATACAATATTAAGTAAATTACAAAATGCATAAATATAACTTAGAATACAACATCAAATTAACTAACATCAATTAACTTTTTTGGCTGCCGCTGAATGTTTTTCATGTTACGATTTGAGCAGCTAACAATAAAGCAATACATGAGTAAAAATTGTTTGCTTGCGTGCAGCTTGAAAGTTTTTGATTTGTATTTATTTAATGATTTCTGTAGAAATTATATTTTGTAGTTCTTTTATGTGAAATACAAAGAAATTAAACGAATTTATTACCCAAAAAAGTTATTAGAAAACATAATTTGCTGCATTTGGCTGCACTAAGAAATAAATGAATAGCGACTAGAGATCTTCACGATCAAATTATATGAAATGCACAGGTTTTGTGCACAGAATCCGAATTATACTTCCAAATTGTTTCATCCTGTCACATGTTAATGATTACAATAACTAAAACACGCAGCCTTGGATCTCTATGTATTTTCACAAACGGTGTTTCGCTGGTAGCTATGTAAAATTTTAATTTTTTTTAAATTTTTTAATTCTAAGGAAAAATCAAAAAATTTGTTCGATTTACCGAGTATTCTTCGTTCTAGAAGATGCCACCAAAGAAAAATTGAAAAACGCAGTTCAATAATGCAATATTTTCTTACCGAAAAAGGCATTGATGCTCCAACCCAATGTTACAAGACATTGGGAATAGCGAATACATTGTACTCGTATAATTCAAATAATAATCCTTAATTCCATGAAAAAATGCGACAGTAAAAATTGACGTTAACAAATTTTCGAAACGCAGTCAGCGAAATTCAATTAAAGGCACTCACTAATTTTCTTTTTTTTAGATTATTTGAACCTTATAAAAAAATCATATGTTTGTATTCATTTTACGTTAAACACAAATTTTGTTTTGTTTTTATTTTATTTAAACAACAAATATGTTATCAAAAATTAAAAAAAAAAAAATTAAAAAAGGCTCAACAATGTTAATTAATAATGTGTCCATCCCCCAGATTCGTGGATTACTTAAAAAATCCGATTTGATATCGAATCAATCATTTTTTGGAACTCGGCACGTGATATTTGAGCCCATTCCTGAGATACGGTTTTTCGAATCTCTTTTACCGATTGAAATTTTCCCCCGTTAGCATAAACCCGACTGATCAGGTTGCCCTACATGTTTCAATAGGATTTAAATCCGGAGATCGAACTGGCCATGGCATAGTGGCAGAATCTTTGTCTTGGAACTAGGTTCGACTAGCCCGTGGACTGTGTTTGGCCGCATTATCCTACTGATAAATCGTGTCGCTAAAAGGTTCTTCATCCAAAAAGTCCACAAGAACATTCTCTAACAAATTTATGTAGCCTTCTGAATTGAAAAGCCCGGAAATTTTGCATATTGGGGTTTAATAGCTAAATGCAACCCAAACCATTAGCGATCTGCCATCAAAATTTGTGGGATAACATTCAGTCTGTAGAATGTCATGCCAGTAATAATTAAAGCCATCAGGACCATCCAAATTAAATTTTTTCTCATCTGAGGAAATCATCTTTTTCTACATTTCCGACCATGACATGTGTTCTTTTGCAAATTTTAGTCGAGCCACTTTGTGCCCGTTTGATAGAGCCGGTTTAGACCTCATTTTTTTCAAATTAGTCGGTTGCTAATTGCAAAAATTTGCTGGTAGGTTTAATTGTGGCACAAGTTTTGAAGCCATTGAATATTTGTTAACTTCTGCGCGTATAATAGCGGCTTCACCTCGTGATGACACTTTCTGATTATTAGATTATTCTCTGTTTTTGTTGTAATTTCCTTCAGTTGTACTACATTATCTACAGCAGTAGCATAGCGTTCCAGTTTGCGTGTAATTTTTCGGTTAGACCATCCGACTTGAGTGACTTCTACGAACATACAACTCTTCGGTGTTAGCATACTAAATTCAGTAATCACCGATTTGGTACTATCTGTGAGATGCAGACAATCTGCAAATGATTTAAGAACACCATTTTGATGACTACTACAATAAAGTAGCATCATTTGAAGCACAAAGGTATACGCTTTTTTTAAAGCAATACTAAAACGATACACAAAATATTTTCTTTTGGAAATAGTAAGAATGAAATTTCTGTAAAAGCCACAAGTATTCACATTTGGTAAATTCATTATCTTCCAATTGACATTTTGAGCTTTAAACTGCAATTATCTCATTTCTAGCTACGATATTTGTTGACAGAATTAAATGCTATTTTATTGCATCATTGGACTTCTTCATTATTTCTTTTTCAGTTATTTTTATGGTTTATTGGGAAGCTCATATGATTTCTTAGTAACTTATGAGCACCTCGTATGTCGTTATAAAAACTGTTCTTGTATCGATGCTTTAGATCCAATGAAAATATGATTTCTTTGTTGAGTTCTCTTTTAGAATACATCTAGAGAGCATTTTTCTAACACAGGTTTTAGGAGGTATTTTTCTCTACGTAGGGAATTCGCTGAGACTTCGTCATCTGTCCCCAGGATTTTAAAAACACAAATTGCCGGAAGTTGTACCAAACTATTTTCTGCTGAAATTGCCACAGTACCGTAAATTCGATAAAGGTAATTAGATTCGGCTGCTAAACTCACACAGTACAATATCAGTGCGGCTCATAATTTTATAATAGTATCAGAATATCAGTATATCTGACAATTTTCAGCGGTACCGGTTCTGGAGTAAAAACAAACGCATTGATTGATGTAGCGCATTTAAAAACATTTGGGATTTTGTTATATCGTTTTTATTCTTCGAGATATGAATTCTTAATTTCTAACATATTCAAACTTTTGCCATTATAATTTGGGGACCATAAAATATTTGAAAACCGTCATCTAATAAATTTTAAATAGAGCTCGACAACAGCTTATTTTGATAGAGGTGGGTAAATGGATACATTTTCAATGCTATTTTTATTTCTGTAGCTAAAATTGTTCATGCTACAAATTTCAGGCGCTACTCCAATATTTTCATTTTGTTTTAAGCGAATGCATTGGAAAATAAGTGGTGAAATGCTGGTACTAATAAAGTGGACATACCAGGAGTATAAAAAAAAATAAATATCTAGTTCTGTTACAGCCCACGAATCATTACTTTGTCACCATGCAAACACTTTGTGCTTTGTAAGTAGAGCAAACAGCATTGATAGGCAGTACAGCGAAGTTTGTCCTTATTGATGAGAATCACATGTGTTATCTGATGTCTGCAGTAATTCAATTCGCATTTCTAAAATCAAAGCGTAATTACTGTACAAAAAGATAGCTCACTACTTCAGCA
Source organism: Philornis downsi (assembly GCA_019455685.1). Taxonomy (NCBI): domain Eukaryota; kingdom Metazoa; phylum Arthropoda; class Insecta; order Diptera; family Muscidae; genus Philornis; species Philornis downsi. The sequence continues at coordinate 5,573 of JAHXMU010026051.1, read as the reverse complement.
AAATCGTCTTAAAATTTCTAAAAACGTGTCTGAGAAATTGCGCTTGATCTGTTAGGTTTATTTAACTAAAAAGCTGAACGATGGACATTTTTTCATATATCCCGCACAAAGTAAAGTAAAGTAAGTAAACTATTTTCGAAGCTGAGTATAATTTCTTGCCCTTGTTCCCTGACTGTAAATGTTCACTGTCTTAGGCATATATTTATATTCATTTATTTATTACAGGCTGCCATATTCCAATCTTAACTTTCGATTTTAAAATAAAAGCCGTTGTAAAAAAGCTAATTAATCCTGTTCCACAAATTCAAAGGAATCTACGTGTATTCCATGCCGACAGTGCACTAAATGACTTATCCTTAATATATTCGTTAAAAGCAAGAATTGATTGAAGCGAAAATTATCTTTTCTTTGGAAATCTGCCTGGTCATAAAATTATTCCATATAATACGCAAGATTTTTGACATTTTTAGTCATTAAAGAAACGACATTTCCTTGCAAGAAAATGCTTCCAGTGGCGTTAAAAATTTCTTTACTTTTTTCTTCCTTCGGGGGCATTGCATTTTCAGCATTTCATAATAAAAGATCAGCTATTAGTCGTGCACAAATAAATGGGAATTTCTCAACGAACAAAATGTGAAAAATTTTGTT
>JAHXMU010026050.1:0-17984 GCA_019455685.1 Philornis downsi | reverse complement strand
TAATTGCTAATAATTCAAAGAATCAAGCCTAACAAAAAAGGTTTTATTGTTGGGATTCATTCATAACAGCTTCTTCTAAGCTTCCGTAAAACCAAAAAATTTTGTATCATCTATTTCGCGTATGTTTTTGTTCACTATACGTTTGGTAGGGTATGGTAAGGTAGGTAACGTGGCTACATATCTCACTGCCAAAAATAGATCCTGAACGGTTTAACCATGGTTTCATATTTCCTTGAATATAATTGTAATCGTTTCTTTATTCGTATTGTTGTCTGGACGCGTCTGCTTGATATACAATATCATATGTCTTGTTTGTTATTTCCAAAATCCCAATATATCGTGTAGCATTTTCCGACACACACAGATAACTATTCTGTTGGAATGAGCGTTCGCTCGTATGAGCGAATCGAAAGATTGAAAAATGACTTACCGTTAAAAATTCCATTACTTGATTGGCATTACATTCGTTTTTAAAAGCTGCAAACATATGGTGATTATCATCATTTCACGTTTTGCTGCTACGTATCTGTAAGAAAAATCACCAAAAAAAGAAAGGAATAAGAAAAAGTATGGATTATTGACGAAACCTGTGAAACGGAGGGTAAACAAAATTATGTTGAAATAAGGGAAATTGAAAGAAAACAAAAGTGACGATTAAAAACGAGAAACAAGAAATAGTATTAAATAAACAACAAAAAGCGAATGAGGTTTTTTTCTTTTTATTCTAAAGAGTTTTAAACCCATAGAACCATAAATTATTAAATGTTTTGAAGGATACAATTTTGTAATGGTTCTTGTTATGTCAACAAATTGCTTGAATAAAGGAGATCTTTGGTGGGTGGTAAAAAAGATTCGAAGATTTGTGAGTCTCGCTACTAATCGTGATTTAAAAAGTATAACATTAATGAGAAAAAATTACATTTGTTTGTTCTCATTCAATTAACACATATTGCGGATGTCTGATTCATTTGATATTTCACAACTCAGCGATAGTGAAACTAATATGAGAAAGAAAAAAGTACGAAGTGAGTAACATTAACAAGTACGTCTTTATTACATACATTGCATAATTAGCACCTTTAACACTATAGTGTGCTTTTGCACTGTTCGTCCTTTTAAACTTTACTATAATCATAGCACAATACTAAATACATAAGTCAAGTGTATGAGCCAGTGTGCAAGTGTATAAGTTAATTATAAGATGAGGTTGGGCTACACTATAGTGTAACTCTTGGTTTGTTCATAAAAATATAGAACCAATTGAAGCATAATTATTTACGTGATAATTGTTAGCCTTAGATACAAAAAGTAAAGAAAGAATCTACAAAGTTGTCATATTAAGTGAAAAATTCATGGTGGATTTGTCAGTTTCTATTATACGTTACGTTATGAAAACGTAACGTAAATTCCTGCAAGTATATGAAAAGATACTTTTTTTCAATTAAAAAATGTCAGAGAAGACATTCACCGTATGAAAAAAGTTATTATTTAGGCGTTCACATCCAGAGGAGTCATAGATGTAGATTTTCAAACAATCATAGGATGCTCAGATCACTTTTCATATGATGACAAATGTTACAGAAGTGCCTTGGAAAATACATAACGTACAAAGAAGAAATCTAGTACGAGAAATATTTTCGATGGTACTTTTCTTCATTAAAAGTGATTCTATTATGTTTTTCTATGATCTTTTGAAGAAGTATTTACTCCTAACGGTACAAACTCCCGCGTGAATCCAACGATCATTAGCCCAATGGTCACAAATCCAATGAAAATAAGTCTATCTCTTTTAAAGAAAAATGTTCTCTCGTTGAAAATGAATAAATCTCCTGGACACGACAAAATAACAGCGAAAATGATTTCAGAACTCCCCCACAATATCCTCAAATTAGTTTTATTTATATTTAATGCTATACTTCGAATTGGATACTTTCCTCGATCATGGAAGCTGTCTGAAATAATAATGATCCCAAAACCTGGAAAGGAACTGTCACAAATTACATCCTATCGACCCATAAGTTTACTCTCTATTTTATCTAAACTGTTTGAAAAGATCTTTCTCCAAATGTTGTACCCCCATATTGAAGCAAACCATGTAATACCCACGCACCAGTTTGGGTTTCGCAAGGGTCATGGAATGACAGAACAAGTACACCGTATAGTAACCCAGATCAGAAAAACATTCGAAGATCGGAAATATTGCTCAGCTCTCTTTATAGACATCTCCCAAGCCTTTGATAAAGTGTGGCATGAAGGCCTTATTCACAAAATAGTCTCTTTTCTACCGGCAAATTCCCACAAGCTCCTGGAGAGCTATCTGAAGGATCGATCTTTTGTAGTAAAATCGAAAGACTGTTTCAACTCAAAGAAAAGTTTCAGCAGGAGTTCCTCAGGGCAGTATACTAGGCCCTATACTATATACCATCTACACCTCTGACATGCCTCTTCATTCCCTAATTCAAACCACAACTTTCGCTGATGACACTGCATTTATGAGCACTAGCACTTGCCCATTAATGGCTTCTAGACAACTGCAGTCTCATATACACACATTAGAATCTTGGCTCGAAAAGTGGAAGATAAAAGTAAATGCCACTAAGAGTATACAGGTTACATTCTCTCTTAGACAGAACAATTGCCCAGCAATCACTATTCACGGTAGTACCATACCCGTTCATAACCATGTGAAATATTTGGGTATTCACCTAGACCGACGTCTCACCTGGAAAAATCACATTGACTCAAAAACCATACAATTGAAATTAAAAATGGCTCAACTCCACTGGCTTATTGGCTCCCAGTCTACTCTCAGTTTGGAAAATAAAATCACCATCTACAAAACCATATTGAAGCCAATATGGACATACGGCATCCAATTGTGGGGAACGGCATCGGCTTCTAACATAAATAAGTTACAGAGAAGACAGTCAAGAGTACTGCGCCAAATTTGTGGTGCCCCATGGTGTATTAGGAATGATAATATACACAAAGATTTAAACATTCCTTATATTTCCGAGGAAATAAAAAAATTAAGCAGGTCATATGTATCGAAGTTGTCCTCCCACTCAAACCCACTCGCTCAAAACCTTCAAAATTTTCCCGGTCATATACGGCTAAAAAGAAACGACACGCTAGACTTGGTCCGGTGATAAACAGTACTTCTCGCCAAAAACAAGATCCGGCAATGGCAGGATACTTTAGTTTAAGATAGGTTTAAGATTTGAATACATATTGTAAATTTCGTAAGAAAGATCCAATAAAAAAACAATGAACGAAAAAAAAAAAAAAAAAAAAAAAAAAAAAAAATGATCTTTTGAGGAGGAATTTCTAAGCGAAACGTGATTTTCATTATACTCCTCTATATGAAAATTAGTGTCATGAAACACTTTTCTGTATTGAAAATGTCTTTCAAGACATTGTCTATTACGAAAGCGCTTTTTGTGACACTGTTTTCCACTGAGAGTGTTTTCCACTGAGAGTGTTTTCCGTGACACTTTTGTATATTGGTAGACTCTTTAATGACTTACCGATATTGAGATTATTTTACATAAAACCCTTTTGTATAAAAATGTGTTTAACAAAAAGTTTTTGTCTCTTCCATTACACTTTTTTATATTGACGACTTTCTGATAAGAAATGCCTTTCATGACAAATTGTGACATGAACAGAACCTTCCATGATAGCTTTCTATACGAAAATTCTGTTTCATGACACTTTCTTACGCGAAAAATAATCCAATGATATATGTTTTATATTTACAAAAGTGTCTTCGTATATAATATATACATATATATATATATTACATTTCCAAATTATTATTTAAATAGAAAAAATGTTCTAGATATTTTGAAGGCATCTCTTCGGTAATTGCTAATACTTTATTCATTTATTCAAAATCGATGTTGTGCAAAGCGTGCGCTGTGACTGACTTAGCATGTTGCCCATTATAATTACTTAGCTTGCTACGTGAAGGTAGCAAATCAAAGGAGCGTAGATGGTACGTCAATCGATAATCTGGCGTTTCTCGGGAACAGATATTGCGTTGTGCTTGCGAGAGTTTTAGAAAAATGTTAGTTCGGCACCTGCAATGCGTAGAATATGCGATATTCGGAGTTTTTGCCACCTAATGAAGGCTCAATCATTCCCCTCATTCGAAAATGGATTACAAATCTTGAAGAGAAATCCGGGTATTCAAAGGAATTAAAAGCAACATACAACGCGTAGGGTGTTAAATATTCATCGACCACCTTTATGCAGCATTTTACATAAAGACCTAAAGCTGCTCCCCAACAAAAATTTTGCAAGTTTTCCAAGTTTTTGCCATTTAAGTGATGCGCACAATCATTCTGCTTATTAAAAAGTTGATCAAAAAGCTTGAAGAGACCAGTATAAAACTGGAGAAACAAAAATTCTGGTGATCAAGTTAATCAAAAATAATAGGAAACGCGAAAGGTGTTAAATATTCGTTTACCACCATTACACTGCATTTTGTACAAATACCCAAAACTGCGCCCCTACAAGTTTAATTTTCGTAATAACTAACCAGGCTTTCGAAAACTCTTCAACATTTACCAACATCTTGTTTTGTAATGTAATGCAAGCATGAGAAACTCATTCGTTTGCTTTAAATGTGACTGTATAAGTAGCGGTGTCATCGCGAGGAATTATCAGTCCTTACTTTTTTGAAGCTGGTAGGAGACATACAGTTACAGTGAATTTAGAGCGTTATTTGGAGATGTTAGACAACTACTTATTACCTAAACTGCAAAACTTTTCTGTCTATAACCACTACCCCGTCAAATTTTACCTGGCAAATTTACCTCCAGTGGAGGTGACATAAATCGGCATCCACGCAGTACTGATTTAACCCCTATCTCTGCTGGCTTTCTTGGCACATTTGAACAAAAAAAAAAATATCCGTCACGAAACGGCAGCCGTCATAGTATCAACCTGCCAAGCCATCTTAGGAAATTTTGCTTTTGTTTAAATAAGTGCCGAGAACGCGATAGCCTACATTTGGAAGAAAATCGTTGCGATAAATGGCTTACTTTAATCTGTTCACTAAACTTTCTTTTGAGAATCATCTTTGTGTACTTGATAATTATTAGCTTCAAATTGGAAATAAGGAGACCATCTTATCGCTTACATAGCATGAACGAAAACATAAAGGAAGGCCAGAAACGGATTCCCCAGGATTTTGGTGCCTATCTTGAATGTTTTAAGGGACACAAATTAGGGATACGTACCATAAATATAAAGGAAATGTAGAAAATCTAATCTGAGTTATAAAACTTTTATTCACGAGAATTTTGCCAAATATCCCGACTATCGATTTTTGAGTGGATGATGGTAGCTTGAACAACTTAATAGCGGGCTAACACCTATGCGCCTTAAGCATGCACATTCTGTTAAAAAATATCAATGATTGATCATTTAGGAAGCCCGCTGAAAGAGAATGCCAAATTGTCTTTGCCTCCAATTTGGAATTATTACCGATTATACTGACGTGCAGCTCGAGCTTTATTTGTCATTTAATTTGTTTACAATGTTCGATTTTCTCATTTCATCTCACTAGCGTTTTTGCGATTTTTACAATGGATATCAATATCGAACAAAAAATGTGTCTCAAATTCTGTATTACAACCGGGAATTTGTCTGGTAAATCGCTAGAAATGTCAGAGAAGGCTTACGGTGAATCGATTTTGTCAAAAACTTCTGCATGTGGTACAATGCATTCTAAAGCGGCCGAGATATGATGAAAGATTTGTTTCGCTCTAGTTGGCTATCAATGCCTTCAACAGATGGTTTACATAGATAAAGTGAAGGAGATTGTGGCTGCAAATCACCTCTTAAATATGAGGAAGAAAACCGCTGAAATTTACGTATCTCTGTATCAATTTCTGTCATTTGACGCGATTGTTTGGTTATGAACGCGTTGTCGCTCGACTGATTTCGAAAGAACTGCATTTTTTCACAAACTCAATCGCATAAAGGTCGTAGAAGACATACTAGAATGGGAAAATTCCGGCCTGACGTTCATAAAACATATTATAATAGTTGATGACAGTGGGTTTCGTGATTATTTTCTTTTTCCATAACTCAGATTACCGCATCGCGAATTCTCGGAGAGAACTGCAATTTTTTCCAGAAAATGTGTTAGAAAAATATTTTAATAATCCTGTTAATCTTTGGCTTCAGTGTACTATTACGAAAGGTGTTTACTTCGAAGGCGTGATACAATAAATTGGAATGAGTAATATGTATTTCTTTTTTTATAATAGTGTTTTTATCAAGTTTTTAAGCTCATGTTTCTAAATGCAAATAAAAGATTACTTTATTTTGTTGCCATTAAAACATTTAAGTTCAATCTAAATGTAAAACTCAATAGATTATTAATAAGTAAATCTATTTGTCGAGAAAACACGGTTGGAAAATTGTTATTTATTAATATTTTAAATCTATCGTTGCCAGATTCAATGGAGCAGAATCCCTGAAGGTAATGGAAAAATGCCAGCAGAATGTCGGATAATAGAAAAATTAAATAGCCTTTTATTTGTGCTTAGAAAACATGACCTTGAACTAATTAAACTAAATTTAGTTGACGATTAAACTAAATTCATTACCAAAAATATTTTTTTGTTTTAATTGACCAACTGTCAGTTCAGTTGTGACAGAATGTACCGAATTCTTGATTTCGAAACAGTTCTACATAGAAAATGACTTTTGAGAGGCTTTTCTGAAGAAAACTTCGTGTGGAAGCACTTTTCCGCTGGAAATATTTCTTCGATTACATTCCTCCTGAGGAAAATTGTGATTCTTTGTATACAACTGACTTAACAACTCCTATAAAAAATTTGCTGATGAATGAAAATAATACATAAAATAATAATTTTGTTTTGTCTTGCTTAAGGCTTCCAAATAACCTCCGCACTCAGTGACGTTTGTGCTACATCGGTATTTATTACCTCTTGGAGATTTGTAGTGGAAATTCCCACAAATATTGTTTAAGTGCACTGCTTCAATTCATCCAAATATCTCGATTGTGATTTTTTAACTTCCTGTTTCTTACAAGACCACAAGGAAAAATCAGCTGCAAGAAGACGGGGGACCATAGAGGCCAACGGCATGTTCCTTGCAGTGGGCTTATTGGGTATTTTCAGCTGCAGGTCTATCACAAGAGGAGTAGTCATTCGACAATTTATTGCACAGAAAGAGATTCTCCTTTGGCATAATTATAGAAAGAAAAACTCTTTTAGCATATTTAAGTAACGATCTTCACTACCACTACATTGATAAAAACATTTATGGACCCGCCTGTACTTTTCTTTTGTGCAATTTCTTAAAAGTTAAGAGAGATAAGAGAAAATTATAATTATAAGAGAAAATTTAACTTTTTGTGAAATTTTAATCAAAAAAAAAAAAAAAAAAAAAAAATGTGTGTTGTTTTTCATTGTTATTAATGAGTTGCTTAATTTTTGGCTCATTATTATGTCAATTTATTCATCATAAACAAAATTGTCTCGTTAAAGAAAAATGAATGCAAATGAGTTAATGAGTTTTTGAATATTAAATATTATTAAATGTTTTAAGGCAACGAAAAAACATTTGTGTGAGACACAATGTAACCTCATTCAACAATGGAGGTGGTATAACCGCAAATGAAAAAAAAAATTAATTATAAAGTTAAAGAAACCCGCAACTGCGTACAATTACTTGAGCTGTGACACCATCCAACACAACTGGCATCAATGCCACCCGAAAGAGAAACACGAACTTGCGAAATCCCTAATTGTTTGTTACAAATATGAAACGTAACCAACTGTTAGCGGTGCAAGTTGTAACCCTTTTCAGTTGATTAGCACACCTACCCGAAGGACCTTAAAAAGAACCACTTTGAGTCTCTTATTTTTATGTGTCGAAATAAAATAAATGAATTTAGGGTACAGCCATAACCTGAGATAGAGTAATATCAAGCAACACGTTTGTTGCGTTAGACTACATATACACGTATAAGAGACGTTCTTTGAATTTTTTGTTTCATGCTTAAAAACAAATTTACATCTGAGTACAACATTTACGTATAAAAGGATATTTGTCCGCACCCACACATTCTCACACATACACACGCACGTAAAGGCAAATACTCAAGTGGTTGTTATGATGTTAATAAATAACAAACATTTCTTAAAGTTCAGTGCAAAAGCTTTAAATATCAAGGTTGCGATGAAGGCGGCAACACATGTGCTATGTGAGAAAACAACCGAAAGCATTTTATTCAACTTTAGTAACATTATTAAGTACACAATATTATAATTACGTGTTGTTGTTTGTGTATGTACAAATATTACAAAGGAACATAGCAAACCGCCAGCAAACCTCAAGTTGATTTATAGCAAATTTGGTCTTGTATAGCTAACTTTTCTTCTTAACACCTTCAGGAGGTTAATCCAATGTTCTGATACTAATCTTAAGTTTAAATAAGCTAGCATTCGTGGAGATGAATGGTATTACCACAGCAAAAAATCTTGACGTTTTTAGATTTAATGCAAATGCTTTCTAAGCGTTCTAAGGCAGAGTTCAAATCTGCATAATATGTGGAAAATAAGTGGAGTCAGTTATAAAGACATGCGACAGATGTTTAAGTTTGTGGGCGTGCTCAGAAGGATAACACTATTATCTTTTTGTTTTAAGAAATACTAAGCAATTCTTTACTAATTATTTTTTACTAACACTGTTGGTGTTTATTCAATACAAAATGTCCATTACCCTGTTTCCTACGTGTTGATAAAATAAGTGGGTTTACGAGGAAACGAAGAATTAATCAAAAGAATATAAATTTAGTTCGTCATTAATAAAGAATAATAATGGCTATGTCGAACAGAAAAGGAACAAAAAGGTGGTTGATTATTGACTAAGTTTTTGTTTTTATTATTGGTTAATCCTATTAAATATTTGCACGATTTGCTGAATTGGTAGAGTAGATATTACTACGATATACCCTGAGAAAGCTCTGCGGCTATCACGTATAATTTTACTTTTATTGAATCGAAATAAAAAATATAGCAAAAGAAGTCATTATTTTTGCATAACATTAAAGGCTTTATTTATTGCAGGATGTGATTTAGGTCAAATATTTTTGTTTGATAATGTGTTAGCATTTTTATGAAAATTATATTATGCTCCTCACACCTTCCTCGCTAATGACAAAAAAAAAAAAAACTTCGAGAGCCGATTTTTACAAGCTTCTCTTGAGGCGAATGTGTCGCTATCAGAATTATTTACCTTAGACACGCACAGATGGTTTTCATTTGGTGCCAGACCCGTACTATAAGGCGGATGTGTAAGAATCTTTCAATCAAGCTCCTGGTGCTTCTGACCAAACACTATCGATGTATATGGCTTGGCGTTATTCTGATAGAACTCAATTTCTTTCCTATTAGACCACTTTGGGCGATTGGTTCCTTCCGACTTTCCAACTGTTGGCAGTACATGTTTGAATTAAGAGTATGACTGTAGAGAAACAGAGCCGATCCCATTAAAGACACAGCCAAAATTTTCCTAACCGTCAATACTGACTTGGCCACCATTTGCGATGGTTCACCATGATTCGTCGTTTTCACTTAAATGGCTCACTTTTTATCACCAGTTACCTTCCGATTTAATTTTGTTACGATTCAGCAACGATTCGCAAATGGAAATTCGGCCCACAAGTTTTATTTGTGTGTTAATCTGTGCGGCAGCCTTACTTGAAGTTTAGTTTTTTGTGTACAAGTCATTCCAAACGGGTTTTTTGTGCAAAATCTAAATCCCAACCAATCGTAACAGTGCTTTTATGATGTTCGGATTCAACGACCTCCGCTATTCTATGATGCATCTTTGATATCAAAAATCAAAAATTCTTTAACGAAATTGACAAATCAAAATTGCGCATTATGTCAGGACTTTTATCGAAGAAAAACTGTAAAATATCACCGAAAATGCGAAATTTAACTTATCGCAGGGTAGTAATTAGAAATTACAGGAAAAAATCAATTTCTTTAAATCAATTAATTTTTATGAGAGGCAACAGAAGAGGCAGCTTGTTCAGGCCCATTTGCAATCTTCATAAGTCAAAGAGACAAATAGAGAAATCTAATTTAATCGACATAATTCAATCGATTTATAAAATAATGAAAGCTTCCTTCTGGAAGTTACACTTTTGCCGTGCCACGACGCATTTTGCCTTGGTTCCATGGTTATGTAGGTTTGTATATACCATTACCATACCATCTATACCATTAAGTAATACATAATATGGATGTGCCTGCTGATATTCTGGGATCATCCGCTAATGTAAACTATATTATCTTTTTCTAATTCCATTTCTATTTTTTTAATAAATAACATCGAATATTTATAAAAAATGTATTGGCAACAGATCCTTATGGGTAGTCGTATTTTAGATTTTTTTCTACGCGATATATTTTCAAAATATATACACATATTTGCAATTTTTCAATTTAGAGACTTTTACAATTTTTATATTTTTTTGACACCATACAATGGGTATACTTTTCCAAAACTTGTCGAAAACATAGAAAGTTTGTTATTTTTGCAGTCCTATACTCCGCTTCTGAATTATAGGTGCAATTTTTGTTTTTAGCTATTTTCGCAGTCAGAAAATTGGTACTTTATTAAAAACAATTGATAAGGGACTTCAGCAATTAGATGCTCCGTCTCTGAAATACAGGCATTTTTGTATTTTAATGATTTTTATCCATTTTCAACTTTTTGAATATTCCTTTCCCTCTCTCCATATGATGGGTTAAGTTCTCTTCAAACATCTAGAATCCAATAATATTTTTTTTATTTTTGCAAACAGGCTCTTTGTTATTAAGCTATGTAAATATTTGCAATGTTGTGATTTCTTCATTTGTCGACTCTTTGGATATTTTTAATACGCCTTGCATACCTAAAGGGATAGCTCATTTAATTTTAGCATTTTTAAAATCTGGTGCTGTTTTAAAGACAATTATTAATCAACACTAATATAGAGGCAAATTTTTGCGATTTGCAGTTCAGTGTGTGGGATATATATGTATATAGGTATAGGGTGGCGCATTGGTTTTAACTCGTGAACCAATTGCACCTTATATGGGAAAAGATGTAACGTATGTAAAATTCTTTCTTCTTGCTTACACTCGAGCATGGTCACTTCATTTCGAACTGCACGAGGTCTTTCAGGAAGATCACAGACAGCCCTTTGTTGCCCAAAACGCTGAACCAATCGGTAAATTGTTGGAGCGCTAGGAGCATTTCGAACATAAAAGAAATTTCGATATGGTTTGAATAATCGAATGCTGACTTTCAAAGTGAAATTAAACAACTTTTGTTCTTTGTTCTGTACTGAGCCTTTCCGTCATAAATTTCCCAAGTATTATTTAGTTAATTTCGCAAAGAGACGAAAAAAAACCTAAACAGAAAATGTATTCACTGATCAAATCTTAACGTTGCTTATGCACCACCCTATACATATTTGTATTCTAGCGATTCGATCCATTTTTCAACTTCATTTTAACGATGTTTATTTTAACTATTTTTTATTTGACCGTAAAAATCGATTACATTTGTGGTGTTTTATGTCTCACATTTGTCTCACATTTATATTTTAGGAATTTTTTAAGAAAAATAATCTCTGTCTTTAGTAAATGAAACTAAAGAGGAAGGATAATGTGTATAAACTCTATGATAAATGGAAGCAAGTGAGACACCAGAAAGCGGTAATTTCTTCAACGCCTTCCATTATTCTCTCCACCCTTCAGCAGAAAACAATAGCACAATTCGCTGATACAAAGGCAACGACAACAATCCTTTAAATAACGTTTGATCACTGTCTATCACTCAGACAATCAGTTTTAAATTCGAGCTGGCCAAGATTTAAATAATCTGGAAGTAAATTTTATTTTTGTTTTCTCATCTATGATGTTGCCTTCTCACTGATTTTAAAATAATAAAGCTATCCATTCATCTAATGGCAAATGTATCGTCAACCGCCCTTTTATCGTGCACAAAAAGGAAGTTCCATTAAAATAAAAAAGTTTTGTTTCAATATTGCCTATTAAAACTATGATCACGAGATTTTTTTGCACCGTTAATGTTGCACAAAAATGTTCTTCTGCATACAAAAAAATTGCTGATATATAATTTTTCTTGAAACCAACAAAAAATAAATTTTTCACGTCAAATTTACGGTGAAAACTATTTTCCATAAAAACTAACAGCAACATTTGTTGTTAATTATTCTCTTGCTGGGAAACATCACACACATAATGCGAAAACTTTAATAGAAACTTTGATTCGAAAACTTTGCTAAAGTAGTGAAAAATCAGCAATACAGTAAAATCCATTATCTCATGGATGATTTTAGTGCAGGGTTTACACAAAATGATTTCGTGTTGTGCAATTATAGTGATTCGCTTAATTACACAGTACAACAGCCAATCTGGGGGGTGAGAAATTCCAAGTCAGGGTGATGGTACTAGGTCAGTATAGTAAAATCCTCAAAGGGTTTCGCGTTCGTATGTGTCAGTTTTTTTTTATGACCTTTTAAATTTTTTCCTTATCTTGATGTTTTTTCGCTTAGTTGTAAAACTTTGGCAAAAACGTAGTTTGACGTAACTCCAGAACGACTAGTTCGATTTTGCTGAAACAAATTGAGAAAAATTAAAAATTACATTTCCTTTAATCCATTCATATCAAATCAACATTTTTGCAATTATAAATAAATTTATGAAGAAAATTTTGTAAAATTTTTTTTTTTTTTTTTTTTTTTTTAATCATATAAATCCCAAACGGAAAAAAGTGTCAAGTCTTATAACTTTTACGTAAGGCCACATAACCTATAAACAAAATGCGACATAGATCATAGAAATCGATTAACGCGTTCTGCTTTTATTTACAATTAAGTGAAGGTATCCCATTTTGACAAGAATATTGATATTTGTTTTTATTCAAAAAAGTGTCATTTATCGCGTTTTTTTTATAAATTTTCCCCTATAACTCCAGACTTCTGGCTATAAACTACTAAAAAAATAAAGTAAACATTTTTATAATTTTTTATTTTTATTTTATTTATTTATTTTAATAAATATTGCCTAGACTTTTTCGATGGTGGTTGTTCGGGACTATTGGCATCGCATTCATCGCTGTCATCAGTTTCTGAACCACACATAATATCAATGTGTGACTTCACTGCTGGTCCTTCTGCACCTCCTGAAAATTCTTTATCATCAGGATCATCATTGTCTTGCCACACAAGCTTACTCCACCAGCAAATTTCCGCAATTATTGCACTCGGCGACTTTTTGCCTCTATATCTGTAAGTTTTTGTTTTATTAAAATGAGTTTAAAAAAATAAAAAATCAGTATTACCTCATTTCAAATGGCATAGCAACTTGATGATAGCGTTCGCCTTGTTCATCAGATTCGGTAGCCAATTGTTTGCTGAAGTAGTCCAGATGATGACGTAAATAATGGATTTTCAAGGACATGTGGACACCAATTTCCGAGAACGATCTTAACATCCTTGCGACAGAAACATCGTAGTTGGTAGGATGATGCTTTTCCAACAAGCCTTCTATTACTTCTTTGATTGCCTGCCATGCATCCAATTCAGCGTCAATCAAAATTTTGTTGAATGCGTCACTTTTAATCAGCTTTCGTATATCTGGACCATTTAGAACGCCTGATTGGAAAAAATGAATTTGTAAAGATGGAAAATCATGGGAAATGAATGTGATATTATAACTTACCTTCTTTAATTTTACTTTCGCTGAGTCTCGGGTAAATTAGTTTCAAACACAAGAAAACTTCATCTCTTTTGGCGATAGTTTTGATGAAAATCTTAACAATTCCAAGTTTAATATGCAGTGGAGGCAGCAATATCTTCTCCTTCGGTACTAGAGGCTCACGAATAATATTGGCCGTTTGTAACCTGCTGTGCTCTCTGAGTTTCCATCCGTGGCATGCATATTGATCACCGGAAAATCGTGTGACCGCAAAGCATAGCTACAACTTTTAAATCGCAGCATATGCGCCACCTATGTTTGGCGTAGTTAACCATTTTCAAAATATTTTCCAGTACATCATATGTTCTTTCGTTTCTGTACTATAGGCGATTGGAACTGAAGGTTTTTTATTGGTCTTATGGAGTAAAACTGCCTTCAAGCTGAGTTTTGAACTGTCAATAAATAATCTCCAGTCATCTGCTTCATATTTTATTTCCATTGCGTCCATCAATTTTCCTACATCCGGGCAATATGCAGTAGTTTTTCCATCATTCACAAGGAATAAACTTTGGAGTGTTGCCTGACGACTTCGATAAGCTGTGACTTTCACACCGGGTGCCAACAAATTGTTTGATTTCAAAAACAAAGCCAGCTCTTCCGATTTATGCTGTGTTAATTCCAATTTGACAACAATTGAATCAAGTTTGTTTTGATTTATTAAAATTGGCTCATGGGATACTGATGGCTCATATGGGGGATCATCACGTAAATCATATGTCGGAGCAGTCATAGAAGATAAAATATCTGGGCTAGAAGCTTTTGGCACAGGAATGTCGTCCGAATGAGGCAATGGTGTTGCGGCACTTGCAACACCAACGTAATTATGCGATTTTCTTATCCTTTTTGCGGCTTCTTTATTCGCACATGCATAACAATTCAATGGATTGTGACCTTCGCCAGGATTAGTCCAAGTCATTGGGATACCGAATGGCATATTTTCACGTCTTCTCTTTTTCCAATCCATTAGACGATTGTAGCAGCTTTTACACACTATATTTGGCACCCAATTTTTGTTCACTATAACATTTTGGTTGAAGTACATCTCGTATATTTGAACAAAATCAGTACTGAAATTTCCCCTTTTTTTATGTGTTGAGACATATTGACCGCAGCAGTAGCAAAAGCTATTTATATCTGGCTTGCACAGTTCCATATTCTATGCCAAATTAATGACAAAAATCGAACAACGAACACCTATTTATACTACGTATTTTTCAATATTTTACTGTCGTTCTAAAACATGACCACACATGAATGTGGGTGCAATTTGTGTAAAAAAATCATGCAGGTAGCCAACAGAAAAAACCCAAATAATTACAAAAGTGCACTTTCCTTTTTTCCTTTTAATTGTCCGCGCACATTTATGACCGTTTTTCAGTTTTTTACAGCAACCATAAAAATCAAATAACCTTTTGTTTATTTATTTTTTTTTTTTAATTCGGAGAAAATGTAAAAGGTCATAAAAAAAAACTGACACATACGAACGCGAAACCCTTTGAGGATTTTACTATACTGACCTAGTACCATCACCCCGACTTGGAATTTCTCACCCCCCAGACAAAAACCCCAAAAATGTTCCACAGTGTTATTGGGCAACATGAACATATTATAAAGTGTCCTAGTGTTTCTAGTTTGTTTCTGCTTTATCGTAAGAAAACTTATGTGATTTGATCATTATATCATTACTCGAAGGAATGAAGGTATATATTATTTTATACAGTGAAGATGTAACACCCGGAAGGAAGCGTTTAAGTTACCAAACATCTTTTACCAAATGTGCTTCGTGATTTTTTCAATTGAACTATGCTCGTCTGTCCGGCTTTTACGATGACACTAAGGCTATCGGAAATTTTATTAAACTCCTTAAAACCTGGCACAGTCAAATATTTTGTTTGATTATAATTGGGCTATGTTGATCCATCCCCTATGGTGTCTTCCATACAAGATTTTAGAAATTCAATGTTTTCTCTTTAACCCCAAATCCATTTACATTTTTGTCATTATAGTAGTTCGGTAGAATTTGAAAAAAATTGACCGATTAATCACACTCCTTCTGCTACGTCCCTTACAAAAGACCGATTTTACCTATATCGCCTCAAGTTCATATCATTTATGTAGCTGTACAAAATTTGACATACTATGTTTAGCGTTTGAAAATACAAAGTGTCAGAATGACAACGCATTGTCACACCTCCTCTAGTATCTCCCATACAAAATTGGGTTATTTCCTGAAAATCCTATCTTTCAATTTAATATGATGCCGTATCGTAAATTTTTGAACATTGTACTCTTAACTTCATACGCTTTAAACAACCGTACTGAATTCTGTCAGATTTGGCACACACAATGCATTCGGTAAACTTAGTTTTGAGAACAAAAAATAACGGCACTGATACCTACCACTCTTCTGATAGCTCGCACAAAAACTTCTTACATTTTTGGCATGTCTACTGCATTATGATCGATCAGATAACTGTGTTTGCCCTAGTAACCAGAAAATGTTTGAAATAATAAACTAAAAAACCAAAAAATGCTAAATTTTTTAAAGAAAGTTGTTATAGGATGATTTGAGTTAAATGAATATTTATTGACACTTAATAGGTAAGATCTTTAAATTTTTAAAGTTTTTTTTAGATAAGACATGTATTATAAGATATATATATAAATTCAATTCGATTTTCGAACTTATAAGAGCTATAAAAAACTGTAACCTTTTTAAAGTCAACATTATTTTGTTTATTTTCAGCCATTATCTGTACTTGGCACTAGGTGTAATTTTAAACCTTATTATTCACTTTCGGAGTATACAAACCAATATTTCAGAGACCGGATGTCTCTTTTCCTAGTGCTTAATTTTTAATTTAGAGAATATTTAATTCAGTTAACATTACTGAAGATTTAAAGTCATAAAAATAACAAGAATTATATTCTGATTTATTTCAGATAATAAAATGTGTGACTACTCGTATATAGAAGTTTTATACCCATCGGCAAATCAGAACAAACAGCAATACTACGTTGCATGAAAAGTGCATCACTGATATGAAAATTCTTCACTGAAATTAACTTGTCCAAACTACTATAAACACCTGAAGTAAATGGTCATTTGAAATACATATCGGACAAAGTGGAAGCAGCCAGTTGGACCGTTTTATTTAGCACAGCAAACAAAAAACGTCAATAAGAAATGTTTGTTTTTCCTGATGAGGGTGTCATCTATCAAGCTTTACATGCGACTCAATTATGAATGGATTTAAATTTGTGTCCTGGGGTGAAATAAGTTAAGACCTTACCTGGATTAAAAAAAAAAACAATTTTGCTTCACAATATTCATAAAAATACCAAGTTATTTTTGATTTTCTTAGTAATATTATTGTTTTACTACTGAGTATATAAATTTGCCATTTACTTTTATTTAATAGAGAAGAGCTAAGCATAGTAGGTTTAAACGCGACCCATTCACTTAATTAGATATTCCACACCAATCAATACAAGCGCCACTTTTTAAGCATTAAATTTATTCTTTTTGCATTTTGTAATATATTTTTTTTTTTGTGCAGTTTTTCAGTTCAAAAATTTTGGTTAAGTAACTTATTTCTACCTTGACAAAAATTTCTGAAAACTATTTCACAGCAAAATATAAAAGGATTTGAAATAAATTCGCGAGTAAAAATAGTCCTCATGCCGGAAATTGGGCTTTTAAATCGGAATGCCTGTATACATTTTTTAAACTTTTAGAATCTTAAATTCATTTGCAAATACATTCTTTCAACGCCACAAGAAATATTTGAAATATGGATATTAAAAGTTGCAATACACAGTTAACAAAAAAGTAATAAATATTTCTGAAAAAACTAAAAACACGATAAAAAATAAACCCAAATTTTACACCGCTAGAGACTGCTGGTGACTCTCATACAAATCATACAATTTAATTTTCACATCTCTAGATTCATATTTTTCATTCAACTGTATAAAATTCGATACAAATTACCACACGTAAGCGTGTAGAAAACTGACTGCTACGGATGAAAGTGAGCTGGTTACACACTTTATGGTAACACACATATCCACTGACCATCTTTAGTGTCTATTCTATCCTATCCTATCCTTCAGCAAGTTAAAATTTTGTTTTGTTATTGGCGTTTTTGATTTAGA
>JAHXMU010026047.1:0-34682 GCA_019455685.1 Philornis downsi | reverse complement strand
AAAATAAAGGTATATCCGGCTTTTAGCCAAACTTTTTTTAGCCAAAATAGCAGAAAGAACTTCATTTTTGTATTTTTTTGCTTATTTTAACTAAATGTACTTATTATTTTGTCCAATATTTTTTGATTAATTTGGAAAAATATTGAACTCAATTTCTGTTTTTTGTTATTATTTTAGTATTTACTTTATTTCTAATTGTATGACAAAAGAAATTAGTATTTGTTTTTTCTTTTAATTTAAATAAATTTTAATCTACGAGCCTTTAAAAAAAATATAGGGTGTACTTATTATTTTGACCATGTGTGTACATCTTTTTAGATTTTCGCGGCGCTTTTAAACAGCATTTTTTGCATATCTTAATTGTTTTTTAGTTTTTTTTTTTTTTAAAAAAAAAAAATTTTTTTACAATTAAAAATTTTTTTTTTTTGTTTATTTTTTTATTTTTTTTCTTTTTTTTTTTTTTTTATTTTTTTACTTTTAATATTTTTGAAAAATTTATTCTTTAACTTTTTTTTTTTACCAGTTACTTCTGGTGTAATCATAACTTTGATCTCATTTATTGTTAATGAATAGCTGTTTGGTTAAGAAATTAGTATGATGATTGTCTTGTTTTGATTTTGTAAACATCTTCCAATTTATAATTTTTACGCTTAACTTTAAAGTCTTTTAATGAAAATATTGGTCCTGTCATAAAAAAACAATTCCATGTTGAAAACAGCCCTGCTTTCATCTGAACAGCAATTTAATATTGGACGCTTAAATAGTCAGAGTATTAGGCATTTATTCAATAATGTTAAGATTGATGAGCTGAAATCTATTTTGTGCAACTCGTTACTGGACATAATAGGAATCTCAGAGACCTGGCTCAAGTCTGAAGTATCTAGTCTGGCTATTGAGATTCCTGGCTATAAGTTTTGCAAAATTGCGTTTAAAACGTCTGTAGTGTATAAATGTGAATCACTTTTTGTAGAACTTGAGTCTGACGACTCCAAAGTTCTTTTCGGTGTGGTATATTTAACTCCTCCTGGAGATTTATTGACTTATGAGGAGCTTCATCATGCTTTATTTGCTAACTATTCCAATATTATTATGGTCGATGATTTCAATTGTAATTTGTTTAACATTTCCAGAGCTAGCTTACTCCGTTGTTCGTGTTCAAGGCTAAATCTGTCTGTAATACATAATTCTGTAACAATTCAGTTTGATACAGTACACGTGCCAACTTCTTTAATAGATTTTATGTTATGGTAAGTGATAGTTCTATGCATTCTTCTTATAGTCAGTTTCAATGTCCATCTATATTCCATCACGTCTTAATATTTGCATCTCTTAGAATTACCATTCAACATATTGAAGAAATTTTTGAATACCGTGATTTCAATAACATTAATTGGGAAGGCTTCCATAGCTTTTTTTTTTTTTGTCAGAATTTGACGAAACTTTAATTACTAACAACTCTAACGTTTATCATCGATGTACTATTATTTCTTCTCTTATTAGGGGTTTTATTTTCATATGTTCCGATTGGACAAAGGAAATTACGTTTTTGTGACCATAACTGGATAAATTCATCTGAAATTATTCTGGCCAAATCATTAAAAGATTTAACTTATAAGGATTGTCTTAACATCGTACGGAAAAAAGACGTAGGGTTCACCGCAAATATCGTAATAGAGCTAAATCAATCTTTTGGAAATGTAAAAGCAAATATTATACTCGGCTGTTGAGAGGTTTGGACTCTTTTGGGTTATGACGTGTGCTAAAGAGTTTAGTTTGCTATCATAAAAGTTGAATATCGTATGAAGGTAATGTAAACAGTATAAACGATCGTTTCATTTGTGCTGTAGGGCCTGGAAACACGTATGGTACTGACTTTAGTATAGATAATTTTGTTCATGTCAAAAACCCACTCTCATTTAGTTGTGTCAGTGATGCTAATATAATAGATGCGTTGAGTAGGATAAAATCGAAATCTGTTGGTATCGAATGTATTCTCATTCAGTTTTTTAAAGTCATTTGTCCATATATGTCAAATTTAATTCTACATGTTCTAAACTCATTACTAATGAGCTCCGTATTTCCATCCGTCTGGAAAACTGTGCGTATTGTGGCCAGCCCAGATGATCTACGACTTATTTCAATTTTACCAATATTGTCCAAAGTTGCTGAGCAAATCACTTTACATCCAACTGACACTGTGAGAAAAAATGTTAATCGTGGATACCTAAATGTTTTAATTTCTTTAGACCTTAATAAAGTATTTAATAGTGTTGGAATGTAATTTTAATCTGTTTGTAGATTTGTAATTTCATATTTAACGAATAGATCTCAATTTGTGGAATTATTTGATGTACATTCCAATTGCCTTGAACTCACGTCTGCTATCCCACAAGGATCGGCCCTTTATGCACTACTTTTTGTTTTTTACATTAATGAAGTTTCTGAATGTATTGATGCTAGCATGTGCAATCTATTTTATTTGCGGATGGCGTTATGCTTTTATTTCGTTCAGATCGTTCATCGTTCTCTTTGCTGAGTAAAATCAGTGATCAATGATCAACGATTGAAATCAAGGCCAAGGCTATTCTGTTTTGTTCTGCCAATAACCTAGAGTCGAATCCTGATATTTGCTAGGGAATGTCTACAATTGATTTTGTTAGTCATCACAGATGTTTGGGAGTAGTATTGATTTCAATTATAGTCGGTAAAGAGCGACAAAAAGATGCCAATGAAAACAAAAGACTTAAGACACAAACCTAAAGCAAAAATATATTTTCCTTTGAATCCAAATAATTTATACATTTTGATGGGTTTTGATTATAATTTCATTATAATGATTGGATTTTGCCATTATGTACGAAATACAATGTCATTTAAGTGATCGCCTCTGGATTGGTTGTAGCAGTGGATCTTTTTGAGGTAGTTTTCAACCATTGTGAGGAAACATTTCGGTCGGTATCTCGGCGATAACTTGATCAATGTTGGTTTTCAAATGCTGTTACTTTTGAGGATTATCCGCGTAAATACGGTCTTTAACGTAGCCCCACAAAAAAAAGTCTAACGGTGTCAAATCGCTTGATCTTTTGATGGCCAATTGACGTCGCCAAAACGTGAAATTACGCTTCCTGAAAACTTCCCATGCACTATAGCTATAATCGGTCGTACTGTGTGGTTCGTGGTACCGTCTTGTTCAAACCATGTTCCGTCACGTTCATAATTTTCAATTGCAGACAAAAAAAGGTCGGTCATCATACGACCATAGCGCCCTGTAGTGACGGTAAAGGTTCCTTCGGCATCATTTTCGAAAAATACGGCCCAATGACACCTCCAGACCATAATATGCACCAAACAGTCACCTTTTTAGGATGCAATGGCTTTTCCATAATCACTTCTAGATTTCCTAAGCTCTATATGTGACAATTTTGCTTGCTGCCGTAATTACCGAATGAAAAATGAGCTTCATCACTAACGAAAAATTTATTCGAAAAATCAGCATTGAAAGCCTGTTGCTGTAGCACCAAATATGCAATTCTACGGTCATCTGCAGCATTGTAAATGGTCAGGCGGCTTTAATTTTTGTGTTAGTTGGATCCAGTATGGATGGAGGTGCAAATCGTAATCCAAAATACGTCATAATGAGCCTATTTTACGGCCCAATTGCTGAGAACGCCGTGGTATCGACATATTCGGATTACACGTCACACTTTTACTAACAGAAGCAATATTTTTGGCAGTGCCTACATTGTGATGATGCACAGGAGTGAACACATTTGTAGCACTTCCAGTCTCTTTGAATTTCTTTATAATCTTGACGTTTCCTTACATAGTAGGTCGATTACGACGACCACAATCATCATGTAATGCACGGAAAGTTCCCACGCATGAATCCCCATTTTGTAGTAAGTTTTAACTACTTGTACGCGTTTTTCGATTCTCAAACGATCCATATTCGTAAATGGCGAATCTTCCACTAAATAAATAACACTTCAGATGACAGGTATTTAACAGCTGACAACCTTTTCAGATCGGCAGTTTTGAAAAGACTAATTGAATATCCCTTTATTATTCCATTGTTATTACAAAACAAAAATTACAGCAGATACAGCTTTTTTACTCTTCTTTTTAGGAAAGAACTCGAAAACACTGTCAATCTGTAATGTATTCTGCAGAAATTCTTCGAACGAAGTGCAGTAAAAATATACCAATAGCCAGTAATTTACTTCGTTTGATTTGTTTCGAGAACAAAACCAATGATAGACGCGTAGAACGGACGGCCGGACATTTATCTAACCCTCGTAGTCGAATTTCTCAAGAACCATTTACTAATCTACGGTACCAAAACTGCTATTTCCCAATGCAATCAATATTTGTTGCCGATCAGCTGGATCAAATTTCCGGTTAAGAACAAAAAACCACATTTAATAATTTCGCTTTTTAATTGGCCTGTTTATATGCGGCGCACACATTTTAATCTTAACCATGAGTCAATAAAAAGTAAAAGGTTTTAAATTTGGAAATTATTACACACATTTATTACACACAGAGTTTAAGTGAGCCTTCCAACTCATATGTTTATGATGATTTCATGGCAAAATACGATCACATATTTTTCTTATTATATTCGGATATCGTAGTAGACCATCGTTGCATTTAAATGACAGAAATCATCTGCAAACTCTTTAAAGTTCTCTTTTCTCAAGGCGACAAAAGCTTTACATGATTTTCAAGAAATTACAATTCTCAACGAACCAACCAATTGATCTTGAAATTTATGATCAATTCAACTTAGTTCCCACTGCCCAAAATTTACAACTTAGTCGCTAATAGTATGAAAGTTTTAAATCGTCCCAAATGTTGTCAACTTTCTAAGCTGTAAAATGTAAAATGCATTTAAATCAGTTCATAAACTTAAAACACTACAGAGTTTGTAAAAATAACAATAAAAGTGGAAAAGAAACCAACGGAAACCTAAAGGTTTTTTATGGTGCTTCAGCTGTGAGGCTTTTGTTTATGATCTCCCGATTCAGCAGGTTGAGACAAACTGTCAACAATGAACTCGTCTCGAAAATTGTTACAAAAACAAAGAAAGACTGACAGATAGACAGATATTTGAATGTCTTGTCGACTTTCTTCAATGGGAACAAAATAAACTAAAATTAAATAAAACAAAGTCAATAACTTTTATGTTCAAAGAAAAATTAAGTAAATGCTATATTTTCAAATTGTTGAAAACAGGGGAGATATTTAGGGGTGTCAGATTCCAAATGAGGTGAGTTTTACAAAATTTGTTCAAAATTAGCAACGATGGGCAATGCAACTACTATAGAGTAATCTGATGTCTACTTGTGGTGACAGTTTCTCAATATACGTAACCTCAGTTTGCAATTTCCCTACATTTCTGTCAGAAAATAATCCAAAACAGTGGATTTTTTAAAATTTACATGCAAAACTTCATATAAGTTAAGGAAACTAACATCGTATTATAATAATAGTAATGGATCTGTTTACATTAGGGTGGCCCTTATTTTTCAACTTTCTAAAAGTGTAGCTTCCAACACCCTATCCTGTTCCCATCAACAAAACAGCGATATGTGCAAAATTTAAGCTCAATTGGGTAATTGCAAGGCGACCCACATAGACAACGAACTTTTAAAATTTTCAAAATTTCATGTTTTCAATGACTCTCAACTTTTGTTTTCCATAATTCAAGGACGTCTCGAACGATTTTATTCAAAAAAAAAAAAAAAAAAACATTTTTAGAAAAATTAGGAACTACAATACCTTTAATCTATTCCTATACCATTTCTGAACATAGTTAGCAGTTTCACAGTTAAAACTACATTTATGGAGAAAAAAAAATTATTTTTTACTTAAATATTCTATTATTACACAGAGTGACATAACGAAGATTTCAAGGGATGGTATCTCATTTAAAAAAACCTATTTACAATACCGTAGGCATGTTTCTTCGATATCTTTAAGAAAATGATATAATGAAAGTGCAGAACATAGAAACATAGATGAATTCTACGATACTCAACGGTGCAGAAAAGATTGATAGACTGGCAATAATAGTAACTTTTCAAGGCAAATAGCAATTATTGGGAGTCCCTGAAATCCCTAAATCTTCAGGGGAAGACCAAGCGATGGCTGTTTACCAATCAATGAAGAAGTGGGGTATAAACGACAAAATCAGGCACTTTGCTGTGATACGACAGCAAGCAACACAGGTCGCGTAAATGGTGCCTGCACAAATCTAGAAAAGTAGTTCAATCGTGACCTGTTGTACCTCCCCTGCTGTCACCACATTTTTGAGTTAGTTTTGAGAAGTTGTTTTGACTCGCCGATGGATGCAACTTCTGGCGCATACATGGCGCTTTTCAAAAGATTTAGAGACAACTGGGCGGAAATCAACAAGAATGTTTACATAACTAATAGCAGTGTAGTGCCAATGAATAAGTCAACTTCCAAAAAAATTTCAATAAAAACTTCAATTCTCGCCTACTCGTTTATGTCCTTTCTCGACTGAAAACAGTTAATTTAGATTTTGGAGAGAGAAAAATATTAGCCAGTGCTATATCAGGAGAATAATGCGATCCTCCAACAACATTTTTTTGAATTTTTGGCCAGAAATTTGTTCACGATGATAGTTTTGTGAAAAGAGGCTTTGTAGTGGAGCAAAAGCAATACGTTTTCTTTCCACAAATGTGGTCTTTTACGGAGAAATTACTCTCTCAAACGCTGCATACCTCATAAACAGTAGTCTTCATTTATCATCCGACCTTCTGACAAGAATTGCGAGTGCACAACACCGCGATAATAAAAGAAAACAGTCAACATTACCTTGACTTTTGGTTGTCTTTGAGGTGATATTTTTCGGTTAGATTACGTATGAAATTCGTAAATCCTTGTTCCATCACCAGTTATAACGTGGTTTTTTTAATATGGAGTGGGGTGTATGAATGAGTCCATTTTGTAGTTACTGCACACTGTTTAATGATATTTAAATTAAACTACAAATTTGCAACGTGAACCATAAAAAAAAACAATCCCACTGTTTTATTATTATTATGTATAATTTTGTGCATATTTATAATAACAGACAGAGGACGGCAGTCTACTTTTGCAATATGGAATTATAAAATATATTTTTCACCAGACAAGCGCTTTCTTTCATTTCAATAATAACTAGTTATTATACAATCCTCCAACAAGATAACCATTGAAACATAACCATTAGCCATCATTTTTTCTATAAGATTGCGTTAAGGTTTCAATTGTAATGTAAAAACAACGAAAGTTGCTAATAAAAGACTTAAGACACAAACCTGGATTTCTTCGAAATTCAATAAATTTATAAATTTATTATTATTATAATTTATTGTTCCTTTATTTTGTAAAGATTTATCATTTTTGCACTCTTAGAGTTAGATATTTTTAGTATTGAATTCGAAATCCTGTCAAAGGATAACGAATGTATTTATTATTGAATTATTTTTTCGGACAAAGAGCAAAAAAAGGTTGTCTTTTCTTGCTAGACAAGAACAAAAAAGGTCATTAATTTCATATTTAACTGACTAAAATTATATATTCAACTGATTAGTCTTATCAGATGTTCAGTTTAATGATGGAAATTATTGCCATCACTGGTCTTCATTAGAGACAACAGCGACGAGATACACATGAAAATTTTTCAACAATCTTCGGAATGACACTTTTGAACTAAGACGAAATCGGAAAAACCACATTAAAGTCGACCCAGATAATGTTGACTGATTTCTTTGATTATCGCACTGCTATTTATTCGAAATTCCAGACAGAAATACTGAAAAATGTGTTTGAAAAATAATTTGATAATTGTATTATTTCGGCAGGGTTTTACTATGAAGGCATTGACGATTTTGACTTTAATATGAAGGTTAAATTGGAATGAACAATACGATAAACATCTGTAATAAGTGTGTAGTGACAAACATAGCCTATATTGCGGATTGGTTTTTCTAACTTATTCTTATAAATCTGTTTTCATCACGCCATTAACTAATACTCTGTTAACCGGTGTGAAAGAGGCTAAAACTAACAAAACATTTTGGGGACGCAAACTTGAAAATTAAACTGTAAAACGACTATAACTTGTTTCAGGTCATGAAATAATTTTTATCTTCTCGTATTTAAGTAAATAAACCTTAAGAGTTAAAAATTTTTTTTATTATGAGAACTGTTTTGTATTCAATTTATACAATGAATGTCGAAAGTTCGTCATAAGTTCTAAGTGGGTTGAAAGCTGATGTCAGATTTACTGGAGGTCGCACTGATCGGCAATGGCTTAAACATCGACTCATCACATCGACTTATCAAAAACTGCTGTGTGTTATGCATATTCAGATACTGATTTTTAAACTGAAAAAAGTTAATTGAATTTAAAGTGAATTGCACGTTATTGTATTCAATCAGAATGCATATTTACATGCTGATTTTTAAATTGAATGTATTTATAGGTAAAGCAGATTACACGTTATTGAATATCGCTAACAGATTTCGACCAGTTTCTTAAAAATTTTGCTTCAATTTTCACATTAAACATTTTGCAATTTTAGATGGTAGATCATCTTTCATAGATTGATCTGTCGATCACCAAATGTGAACATTTCGACGGAGCCACAATCGGCTGAACGGAATCGACTTCAAACTCTGGGTGCGACATTAGTTATGCAGGAAATCAACACACTAAAGATGTGGAAAAGAGTACCATCGTACGACTGTTAACGCCAATTTTTTTTTCTTCCTATTACAAGAGCATATGGAGCCAATGGGTAACACTAAATAACAATTTATTCTACGATTCATATAACTATATTTGAATTCAGATCCGCTCTGTTGTCTACTTTTTAAAAACAATAAATCGTTGTAGTTCTTAAACTATCGTCGCTATTCTTGGGGAAATTCCAACTGCACCATGTGTCAAGATCAAAACAAGTCTTCAACTTTGAAGTAAATTGTTTTTACTTTAAAAATAGCAACGACAACAACATTAAAAGTAACTGTGAAATTAGCATACAAAAATATATACTTGACTCACAAATCACATACTCTTGAATCCGCTAAATCGCATACGCTCAGTTGTTTCCAAGAAGATCGACTTGAGCATTACAGTCTGAGTTTAAATTCACGCTTTATTCTACAGTTGAATTGGTACTTAATTCTTTTTTTCCCCAACACTTTGCCATCAATCACCACTGCTCCTCTGTAGCTGCTGTTTTCTCCTCTAGCAGTTGGCAATGTGGTGGCAAGTTGACATCCAAGAGGCAGACAGCTAACATACTCCCCCCGTATGGGAGTACAACAGTATCTGAATGTCTCTGCATACGATATGTGCCTCCTGGTCTGTCCATTGGCTAAACAGTGTTATTATCGCTTCTGTTGGGCATGAAGAGGATAAAACAAAGCAATCAGTCCAACAAGTTAAAATAGTTTGTATATCAATACTGATTAGTTTATGGTTTGTTTTGCTTTGCCGTGTTCGTTTTTTGTTTATCAATTATCAGCAGTTATAAATATGTCAATATCAATATGTATTAGATTTGTATGACTTACATGTACTGTAAATAAAAATTCTACAGTAAAAATTGTATTGTAAACAAAAATTATACTTTTTGATTATAACAAAAAGTTAGGGAATTAAAAATATTGTACTAAAATTATATCTTAAGCGCAGTGCTAAGTAAATTAAAAAATGATATAATAAGAATTATTAAAGTTTGTTTTGTGGCAAATGTGTGGTAAAATGCCAATTTCAAGAACGTCTGAAAAAACGTTAAAACCGGGGTATAAAACCCAAAATTTTATCAGTTAATGTTTCGATTATGTTAATGCCGATTTCAGTTTCGCCGATTTCAATTAACGCTTTTGATACTTTGATACAAATTTTGAAAATATCGGTTGTGAACACTTAACTTCCTAGTTTTTTCTTCATAAAAACATGTCAAAATGTTTTACATTTTTTATGAATCAAATGTTTTCATTCAGTGTTCATTTATTGAAGAAATTAATCATAATCTGTCTACAACAACAAGTAGCGCATTACAGTTTGTTCCCTAATCGGACATTTTATAAAATGTGATTTTTTTTCAACTTATTTTTCCTTCTGGAAAATCATATAAAAAAACATTCAGTTTATATAACCATTTACAAAATTTGACGTAGATTTTAAAACCGATTTTTTGGAAAATTCAACAACATTGACTATCTTTAATTGAAATACTAACATCAAATCATAATACATTGTTTAACACTGAAGTATAATCCAGAGGCTTTATAAAAGGTGTCCCAACAAAAACGCAAGATTTAAATTTGGCGCCACTCGAAGTGTCATTGTTTGACATTTGAAAAACTGTTATTGTTTGCTAGTAGAAGGTACGATGTTAGTAAAAATGGAGCGCCACACGAATGAACAACGCATTCTCATTGTGAAATTGTTTTACCAAAATGGTGAAAGTTTGCGATCAATTTGGGGTCATAATAATGCTCCAAAAGACTCAACTGTAAAGAGATTAATGGATAAATTTGTCAAAACTGGGTCTGTTAGTGATGTAGAGACAACAATGCGCCTTCGACCAGGTCGATCGACCGAAAATGTCGCAGCGGTACGTGATGATGTCGCTCAAACTTCATCCACCTCAATTCGAGACCGAGCTCAGCAAATTGGTGTCTCCAAATCCACTATGCGGCGAATTTTGACGAAAGATTTGCATCTTCATGCATACAAAGTTCAATTGACTCAGGAACTGAAGCCAGCTGATCATGGACAGCGAAGGGAGTTCGTTAATTGGGTATTGGAGAGACAACATGATTGCCGATAAAATCGTCAAAACAATCGTCGTCTTTCTGCCTATTAAATTGTCGCATTTGGGGTGAGGAAAATCCTCGAGTGATTCACGAGAAGCAAATGCATACTCAACGTGTCACTGTGTGGTGTGGATTTTGGGCTGCAGGAATCACATCATTTGACCTTTTTTTATGAAAATGAGGCATGTCAAGCGCAAACAGTCAGTGGTGTTTGGTATCGTGAAATTATAACCAGTTTTTCGTGCCTAGAATTGAAGAAATGAATGTGGAGGGCATGTGGTTTCAACAAGACGGCGCCACATATCATACAGCCAGACAAACAATTCAATTGCTGCATCAGTCATTTAAATCTTGCGTTCTTGGTGGGACACACTTTATTAGCTTTTCTGTACAGATAGCATAAAATAGGTATACCGATATCATCTTGAAGATATCTGTCTTTGTTCAAGTACAAGAATGATTCCGGTGATACATAACCGACTGATAATGTAAAAAAAAAAAATTGAAAGTTATTTGAAAAACACAATATTTTCATCACTTCCAAAATCGCAATGTATGCATATTTATCACTTCCACAGAAGTGCTTTTATACTGCTTCCAATTCTATACAAACTCGGTAGTTAATATTACATTAAATTACACCTAAATACTATTGATTTCTTTGCATTCGATTGCTACATTATTGCATTTGATAAAAACACTTTTTGCTGTCTAATTCTAATCTAAAAACTTTTAACCAAAAATACGATGTATTTGAAAGAGTGCATCAAAATTGGTGCTTTTTCATTGCTATAATAACTGTCATGAGAATGTAAAGAAGATATACCATAGAAAACTACTTCCCTCCTACGACAAGAATATGCAAATTTTCACCACTATGCTTCAAAAATTGTGGAGAATTTTTTCTTCCACGGGTGCTGGATGTACTTAGATTGGTCATGTAAAAAGCAAGGTGACAGTATTACATTTCAGAACAGAACACATTTTCAGAACATTTCAGTATATGCTGCTTAATCATAAAAATAATTGCATTTACCGATTATATAGGGGGATTTTTTAAGATTTAAGTTTTTCAGGTTGGCAGCACTGGTTGGTAATGGCGTCCAAACGTCATCTGTCAAAGTGAAAAGTGTACAGTATATGACCAATGACCTACAACAACGTGTAACTTTTGGTGAACGGGCCCTACAAAAACTCAATGAAAATCCGCTGTTTTATCGAAAAATTGTGTTCAACGATGAGGCTCATTTCTTGCTAAACGAATACGTAAACAAGCAAAACTGTCGCTTCTGGAGTGATGAACAGCCACATACCTTACATGAATTACCGATGTATCCCGAAAAAACGACAGTCTGTTGTGCTTTATGGACTGGTGGCATCATCGGTCCATTTTTCTTCAAAGACGACCGTGGAAGAAGCGTTACCGTCAACGGCGAACGATACGCGATTTTTTGTGCCCCAATTGGCTGAGTTGAACTTGGTTGACATGTGGTTTCATCAAGACGATGTAACATGTCAAACTACTTGTGAAACAATGGATATGTTGAGGGATGCAGTTGGTGAGCAGCTTATCTCTCGATTGGCCCTGTGAGTTGGCCCCGAGATTTTGCGATTTAACGCCTGTTGATTCTGTTTTTAGACTCACTCATCGGAACCTACATTTTAGCGACGATTCCGTCCGTCACAGTTTGAGAAGCATTAACAAGTCGATTAGTAGACTACTCAAAGTATTCGTCAGACATATCGAGGTGACCGCATCTCAAAAAATAATGACATGTGGCTATAAACGGTATTAAACCCGTAGTCATGCGAACGATAGTCACGTATACTAACTATCGCGCCAAGGTCCATGTAAGATGTTGAAATATTGTACTAAATTGGACATCCATAAGTTAGGACAGGTCGAATTAGAGACTTGTACGTTTCTATTTTTACATCTCCATTAATATCTTGTGACTAAAACAAATACAGGTTGGCGCACCAATTGTGCTACAATAAAAACATCAAATAACTTTTTTTAATCAATGTATTTCATTTATTTTTTTCTACTGTATAAGAAACATTCAATTTTATTTTATATAACTAATTGGTTGTAAATGACCTCAATGCTCATTCACGCATATGCGAAACTTGATCAGAAAATTATTTATTGCGGCCTGAAGGGTTGCAGTCGGGACCACCTCAATTATTGTTTTAATGGACTGTTTCCATTCGGTCAAATTCCGTGGTTTCGTTTTGTACAGCTCTTGCTTGAAAGTGGAATTTCTGGATATTAATTTGTTTGGTAATTTTCGTTGGAGTTCCGCCATAACCGGTTTGGCTATATGTGCAGTTACTCTATCTTGCTGGAACCAAATGCTCTTGATACGTTCAATTTTGAGTAAAAAAACCCCTTCACCATCTTTAAATAACGGTCCCCATTGAAATTGACATTGTACTTGTAGCATGATTCGTGCGCCACCCTGTATTTGTGGATCTGGAAATCAGTGTTACCTTCTTGACATATCGATTTTATGTGAAAATTTTAATATCAAAACTTATCGAGATAAAACTAAATTCGTATTGATAGTTAAAATGAGAAAGCGAGAATGAAATGAGGAAGAGAACAATTTTTTCCCAAAATTCAGCTTTATCCATTAACATAATTTTCTTCAAGAATGATTCGATAAATCCAACGCTTCTGTAACATTTCCGAGAATTTGTCAATTCTCTCACAATGTGCTCCAGTTTCCGGAATGACCTCATCACAAATATTTTCCAGGAGACCTTCTGGGAATTGCAAGTACGCAGTAGTCGCGCTAGTCAAACCGGGAGTATACAATGGATGGGATAGAAATTCAAGCTACAGTTCATGCAATTTTTCTATTGTAATTATCGACGGTACATTGTCTTCGTGAAATAAAACAATTTTCCTTTTCATTTGAAGAAGATTTTTTTGTTTTCTCCTTTCAAACGATATAGATATTCGATATTCACTGTTCCTTCTTGCAATTAATGGATGAATAGAATACATGCAACTCTACGATTTGAATGTTGCGGTTTTTAGTCACTTTGCTCATCTTTTAACACGTCCTCTCCACGCAACGGACTGCCGATCGGATCCCAGATTTGATGGTGAGCCCGTACTTCGTTTTTTATCACATACCGCGATATAAACGAATGATCCTTGACAGCGCGCAAAGAAACGAAATATTCGTAAATATGTACTCTTAGGGTTCAACAAAGCGGGGAACGGATATCAAACATGATACCATCGCCTAAACATTTGTTTTACAGCGTCGTCGATCAGTAGGAAAATATTTTTACGAAATTCATATAAATAAAGAAGACAGAGAAAGGACATGAATGGTATCACCGTCTAAAATACATCGCTGATGTTAAACCAAGAAATTAGAAGCCCAAATTCTGTCAGAAAATTTTGTTTAAAAACCGAAAGATCAGAGGATGGAACAGGAAATAAGTGGCACAAATATTTTACCACAGACCAGAGCAGACTACCGAAGCTGAAGTGGCCAAAATTAAGCATCGTGCTAAATAAATGAGTTTTCCAAAATTCTCATTTTCAAAGGAAAAATCAGCCGATCGGATCCCAGGTTTGGGGGTGGGTTTTTTTTTTATCACATACTGCGAGATAAAGGACTGATCCTTGGGATTGATCCAGGGAGCAAAGAAACGAAATATTCGGAAATATGTTCTCTTATGGTGCAACAAAACGTGGAACAAATATCAAACATAATACCATCGTCTAAATACGGCTGAATCCGATATAAAAAGCAGTGTATATCCTTTACAACGTCGTCGATAAGTAGGAAAATATTTTTGCAAAATTCATAGTTTTAGGATATGAACAAAGAAGAGAGAGAAAGGACATGAATAGTAAAAATTTTGTCGTCTAAAATACATCGCTGACGTTAAACCAAGAAATTAGAAGTCCTATTTCTATTAGAAAACATTGTTTAAAAACCGAAAGTTCAGAGGATGCAACAGGAAATAAGTGGCACAAATATTTTACCACAGACCAGAGCAGACTACTGCAGCTGAAGTGGCCAAAATTAAAGATCGTGCTAAATAAATGAGTTTTCCGAAATTCTCATTTTCAAAGGAAATGCCATTAATCCGCACCATTTCAGATACCTTCTCACCAACACAAGGTTTTCAATACACCCTGAGTAATGAGTAATTTATTCGCTAAATTCCAAACACTGACTGTTCTTCTTGTTACTTTCTAGCTGCTCTCGTCTGCAATTCAATTTTAGTCTTTTGTCAAACGATTTCTTTTCAGTCCATTCATCTGTGACTACGTCAGACTCACCGTCGCGCATAGATGACATGCAAGTAACTCGCTATTTCAAGGTAATCAGAACAATTTATCAAAAGTAAACGTCTCCTTTGTACGTTGTTGTTGTTTTCATTTTGCTGTCTAAAGCCTTTGTCTTACCAAGTCTGATTCCCCTTTTGATGGTGTTAAACTTTCGCGTTGATCATTTTCAGGTATTCAGCCTGTGGCGCTAACAATTTTCTACTATTTCTTCTTTGTAACGGCTTTGTAAAGTTCTTAAGCCGCTAGCCCCTCCTTCTCAGCGCAAGCCTTAAGAGTCTGTGTAGTCATTAATAAGAAAAACATCACTTTATCAATTTCAGTTAAGGCCCACGCCTTCAAATCTATTTCTTTATTACATCTCATCATTTAACATGAGTTTGAAAGCCACTCTTGTTTATTTCGCTGTTCATTCATTTTTCACTTTTTATTCCTCCTTTTTGAGTTAAGATTCGGCAGCGCGTAACATGAAAATGGTTTACAGGAAAGATTTGTGGGCTAAGACTGCGGCATCAAATGATGGATGGAATATTTAAGGCACTTGCTGAGAAATGTGAGTGAATATCAGAACATACTATGAAATGAATACAAGGACTCACTTTGGCTAATTTTTTAGATGAAACTTATGATTACAATGAACTGGATAAACTTGAATATATGAAATGTTTTGTTTAGTACAATCAAAACTGGGAGTGATTCACTAATTTTTCGGTTAAAACTGTAGATTTTGTTTAATTTTTCATGTCGGAATGAAATTTCGACATGAATTCAAATTTGGGCCCACTTTGGAAACTTATTTTTGAGGCAAATGTTATAGCTTAAATACAAAACAGCAACATAACGTACAACTATTACTATTTCTATTACTATTTCTACTTAACACTCTTATGAAGTTATTTCATAAACATATATCGAACGCCACAATAATGTTTATTTCATCCCCCTTGAAGGATAATACAATATAGTTGTATCAATGTTTTGTCCAATCTTCAAAACACGTCATATATTCCACCTCCCTGTATGGCCTTCAGAGCATGCTGCTTTTTAAGTTGGATCCCTAAAGTCGAAATAAAACGGTGTCTCCGGGACGGTCTTTTGAATTTAGGAAATATCCTGAAGTCGCACTGCGCTTAATCAGGCGGATACGGTATTTCCTTTTACGGTATTTAGTTTAGCGATTTTGGTTGAACTTTTGATGAAAAACTCACGAAGACTCAATGCAATAAAAAATGGCACATTACCGTAGAGTATACAGCAAGAGTTGTTTGCGCATATATTCAACCTCTTTTTCTTTAAAAATAGATTTGATCCAAACTGTTAATCGTCAGTTTTTGAGCACCAAGTTCAAGATTTGTTAATAACTTTCATCGATATACATAAGTTGATGGTCATCCGAAGCATTTTTCCTTTTCAACTCATTCTCGACCTTCTTTGAACCGTTTATAACACTTGCAAAAAATTTGTTCACCGAGTGCCTACTGAAACAGTTTAAACATTACCGTATCAGAACATTATCTTCGTAAAAAAAATTGGCCCAATAACCATACTAATGGCACAATCAACGTAATCGTTTAATCTTGATGCGATTAGTCGCATCGATAGTCGGCAAACAGCTCATGAAACGTTAGATAACAACATTCTATGATGGCGGGTTCACATCTTTCATGGAAAATTTCCGAAGACTCACTCTCAAGACAGATTCATGTACTTGTGCCATTACCCAAGATTCTATGCTGTGGAGCAAAGCGAGCATTACCAGCGTTTAGCAGAGTTGCATTTTTGTCCGTCAAAGGAGTCTTTTTCATTAAACCGATTGCCTAATCCGTAATACACCGGTTTACAAGCAATGATCTTCTCTTAATTTGCAAGCTGCCATCATTTATCCAAAATAAAATGTGCTAAATGCATTTACCAAAATAAAGTTGTTGTCGTCAAAGTATGTAGTGTCCAAAATGTACAGGATGTCCGTCGGGAAGGTATACTACTTTGTTTTGCCGCCATTTTGGTAAACATTAGACTTGACAGTTCATATTTGGCAGTCGTGAAGTAGAGACGTGGCAAATTTACTATGTAAAAATATTCGATAAACCAACGTATTTTAATCGTTAAAACATTTTATCAAAATCAATCATCGATTACTGTGACGATAAGAAAGTTACGTGAAATTTTTGGGAGAAACAACGTGCCAACAAGACACACTATTTATCATGTAGTGAATAATTTCGAAGAAAGAGGGTTTGTAGCTGATAGGCCAAGTACGGACCACAACATTCTGCAAGATCGGCTGAAAACATTACTGCTGCTTAAGAAAGTGTTCAAAACAATTCATCAACCTCAACTCGACGCTGTGCTCAGGAGCTTGATCTTCAAAGAACAACTTTGGCCACAATTTTGCACAAGGATTTCCATTTGTTTCCATTTAAGATTTAGTTGACACAAGAGATTCTTCCACAAGACCATTTACGCCGTCGTACATATGCCAATAGGATGTTACAGCTCGCCCATGACAACCCCGATTTTGCATGAAAAAATCATAATGAGTGACGAGACACATTTTCCTTTGAATGGATACGAGTATGTGAATAAACAGAATAGTCGATTCTGGGCAATGGAAAACCCTCAAATTATTCATCAGTCACTTTTGCATCCTTTAAAAGTGACAGTCTAGTGTGCAATTTGGTCAGGAGGAATCATTGGATTTTACTTCTTTAAAACTGAAAACGGCGTAATGATAACTGTCAATGGGGAACGATATCGTGGTTTGATTGAAAAGTTTTAACGCCGCAACTGCATGCTCTGGGCTTGATTAACATGTGGTATCAACAAGCCGGTGCCACATCGCATGCAGCCAGGATTAAAAGGGAATTACTGTGAGACCTCTTTTCACAACAAGTTATTTCAAGAAATGGTGATGTTGATTGGCCTCCACGGTCACCTGATTTGACTGCTCCGGACATCTTTTTGTGGGGATATCTGAAAAGCAAGGTTTATGCAAACAAACCAGAAACGCCTGAGCAACTCAAACAAAATAGTTGTGACGAAATTAACGAAATACTACGTGAAATTTGTGAGAATGTAATGAAAAATGTGCCCAAAAGGGCTCGCATTTGTGAGACTAACAGAGGCGGACATTTATCTGATATTGTATTCTATACATAACTGCCGACATTAAATAAAACATTTATCAATGTAAGACTCGTTCTCTTTCATTTAATCAAAAATTATCAGCAAACAAAATAGTATACCTTCCCGACGGACACCCTGTATAATATAATATAATATGATAATGTGCGTTTCATATTTATAGGGCCACCCATAAATTTGCTTTATTTGTGTAACAGTACATTGTTTGTTATTATTGTGAAGTAGTGGTTAAATTCAGTAATAAGAAAGACACATCGCCAGAAAAAAGTTTGGCAGAACACGAAATAAGTAAAATAATCGTTACAAGGACGAAGGATGCAGTGGAAGATAAATCGGGCGCAGACTGGACAGGAGTCATAGCCTCATTCAAAAATTTTTACGAGATCCTGACTCTTATGGATCTAATAAGTGCTGGCCAATTCATAATATTGATTATTTTAGAGCAAAATCTGGATATTGTCTGTCTGCTGACGAGGATTACGGCGTTATTTTGTTGGAAAATTCAGTCTCTGTCTCCATTTTCATCCAGAAATGGGATAAGACTGTATTCCAAAACTCGGATATACAAACTCCAGCTTCAAACATCCTGCTGCAGAAAATGCTGCCCAAACAATCACATTTCTACATCCAAAATTTTGCTTGGAAAAGAGTCGGCTCTTTCCTCCAATGATGCCAATAACGCCGGAAAGCAAAGAAATTACCTACAATTTTTATGTTTACAGTAAAAACAAGACAGTTAATGATTTTTGTGTGGCTTACGGATGACTATGTGTTCATATTTTTACGCCCAAAATCCAAGCGGGCAAGTTGGTGTTCAGTTCTTAAAGCATTTCTTATAGAATTTGAATTCATTAATGCGACTGACATTTTTGTCCACAACAGCTTGCAAGTCGCAAGCTTTTTGTCTCTCATCGCGGTTAGAAAGCATTTTTCCCCTTCCTGAGCGCTTATTAGGTCCACAAGAGTCAGGATCTCATAAAAAATTTGAAATGAGACTGTGGCTCCTGTCCACTTTGCACCCAACTTCACTTCCACTGCATCCTTCGTCTTTGTAAGCAATTATTTATTTATAATTATATTTGTAAAGCTTGAGTAAGCATGATATAAATATTATTTTAGGACTTTATATCGAAGGGTATTGTTGCAAAATTTGAAAACAAAGTTTTAACAGCAGATTCTTTATCGACCTATTATCGATGGTGCAAACAATATTTTATTAAAATAATTCAAAAATACAATGTTAAGTAAAATACCTTAGTTTTACAATATTACGTGACAATGCGCTTTTGTCCTTTAATGATATGCGAGTGAAATATTTAGATGAGAGATGTGAAAATGTAGTACATGATGAAGGGTTGTATAGGGTGATTTTTTTATCATAGTTTTTTAAAAAATCGAACAAACCACTCAAGTTTGCATCATACATTAAAATTTTTTATTGGAATCGATAAATTGGTCTTTTCCATTTAATTTTTAAACATAATTTCATGTAAATGTTATCCGCGGCTCCGTCTCAAAATGTCCATTCGGAAGGTCCAATTTTCCGTCACTTTTTCGAGCATTTCTGCCTGTATTCTACAAATAACGCGTGTTATGTTATCCTGTAAGGCTTCAATAGCATGTCCATATAGACTAACGATTTGACATAATCCCACAAGAAATAATCAAGAGGCGTTAAATCGCAAGATATTGGGGGCCAACTCACAGGGCCAAATCGAGAGATAAGTTGCTCACCAAATTGATCCCTCAACATAACCATTGTTTCACGAGCAGTGTGGCATGTTGCACCGCCCTGATGAAACCACATGTCAAGCAAGTTCAACTCAGCCAATTGGGGCAAAAAAAAAATTCCTTGTGGCTGAGTAACACATGCCCAATCGCTGAGAACGGCGACGAATTGACATTTCACGATCGTCATTAACACCGGTCGCTACGGCTGCAATATTTTCTTCGGTACGAACTCTACGCATGCGAGTCGATGGTTTTATGTTCAACAAAGTAAATTTGGTGCGAAATTTGGAGATAAAAGCACGAATCATAATAGTTCCCACGTTGTCTTCAGTGCGAATATTTCGATGGGCATCTCGTCC
Source organism: Philornis downsi (assembly GCA_019455685.1). Classification (NCBI taxonomy): domain Eukaryota; kingdom Metazoa; phylum Arthropoda; class Insecta; order Diptera; family Muscidae; genus Philornis; species Philornis downsi. The sequence continues at coordinate 14,285 of JAHXMU010026047.1, read as the reverse complement.
AGGACGGTCGGCCACTGAACCCAGTTCCTCAAAACGACCGACCAAACTCCTAATCATGAAGGCTGTGGGAGCTGATCTGGAATTAAAATGTTGCCGATATTTACGCTGCGTTAAAACAATTGATCGTTGACAAGAATAGAAAAACTCGATAATTTTAACGCGTTGTGTTGTACTGTAGGGTTCCATAATAAATTTCTAACAATTCAATTATAACCTACAAAAAGAGAAAAATAAATATGTCAAAAAATATAAAAGTTATTTGTGCTTAACATTAGTAGGTCTTATTTGGCCCACCCTGTACTAATGAAGTAGTAATATTTTTTGCATTCGTGATCTGAGGTTAGAAGTGGGCGAAATAGTCTACCTATTTACTTAGAAGACGAATGCAACAAAAATTTTGATCCATTTTTTTTCCACACTTAGAAAAAATTTCAAAACCTTCGTTCTTCGGCGCATTTTTGCTCATTCATCCATTAAATTTAAATATCACCTCAGAAATTCGATCTTTCCAAGGGAGTTCTGCTCGCCTTTTTTTTTTTTTTTTTTTTTTGATTCGTTCATTGTGTTTGCTGTCGAAAATTGTTCATGCCGGAAGGTTCGAGCCACGCATAATGACGAACACAGTTCAATCACGCCCGACCACAAGTAGTTCTCTAATCGCATAATCGGAAGCCTCTAAAACTGACATTCGCAGTCTCCGTTAACCAGTAAGACTCATTCAGTGAGTGTAAAATAAAATGGCCGCAGAACCACTGAATGTGAGAGGCCGTTCGAAATATGATTTCGGGTGTTAGGTAATTAGTTTTTTTTTTCTCTAGAATACTCCAAAAGTTTAATCATCCGATTCTGCAATGCGCATCCAGATGGATTTGTGCCTGGCAGATAGATTTACGAGGTGTGTTCAAAAATAAGGGGAATTTTAATTTTTCTCAGAAAATATTTATTTACCCATCAATTTCTATTTTATCTCCTTCCATGTAGTCCCCCTCAGATATAATGCACTTGTGCCAGTGTTTTTTCCAATCCTCGAAGCAGTTCTGATATGCATTTTTTGGTATGTCATTGAGCTCTCTCAGTGATTCGGTTTTTATCTCCTCAATCGTCGCAAAACGCAGTCCTTTCATGGGTCTTTTCAATCTTAGGAAAGGGAAAAAGTCCCAGGGGGCCAAATCTGATGAATACAGTGGCTGAGGCATGATAACGGTGTTGTTTTTGGCCAAATAATCTCTCACAAGCAAAGATGAGTGAGCAGGTGCATTATTTTTCTTTCCACAATTTCGGGCGTTTTTTCCGTATTGCTTCACGTAAACGGCGCATAACTTCAAGGTAATACTCCTTATTTATCCTAAGAACTCCTGATGCACTACGCCATGGTAATCGCAGAAAACAGTGAGCAAAACCTTGACATTTTATTGAGCTTGGCGTGCTTTTTTTGGTCTTGGCTCTCCTAGACTCTTCCATTGGGTCGATTGGGCTTTGGTTTCGATGTCACAACCATATACCCATGATTCGTCACCACTTAAGACCCTTTCAAGCAAATCTGGATCTTCGTTGACGTCGTTTGGACTGTTTCCTGTTTTTTGTTAACTATTTTTGTATTCCCAAGTCATCCCTCAATGTCATCTTTTAAATGAATTTTTTCGTATTGCAATTTGTCCTCACTGGCATGTTGAATTCCTTATGTAATATCAGTTAAGCCTTTTTCTTAATTGTCAACGCCAAAACGCTTGGGAAATTTTATTGTTGTAAATTGAATTGCCATTTTTGTAAAATAAAAACGGCACTTGCCAAATAATATCGAAGCCAACCGGACTTATAATTTTTATCGAATCGAATTCGACATTTAAATAGTCTCCTATCATCCCTTTAATTTGATCTATAAAACAATAGATTTACAGACGTCATTCAACAATTCCTGAGCGACGCTCATGCGACGTTGTTTTTGGTTAAAATTCAGCAATTTTAGAACGAACTTCGCTGCCACATACTTCATGCCCAAAATTTCGGAAAAGATTGCATGGCATAAGCCAACCGACATGCCGACATCCTCAGCAGCATCTCTAATTGTGATTCGACGATTCTCTATAAGAATTTTCTTTGTTCTCTCAACATTTTCCTCAGTTGTTGACGTACTGATGAAAAGCTTGTACCACTTGTAAACTTTTTCTTTACACAGAGTACTCTCACCGTATGCCACTACCAACATTTCAAGTGTGTTTGAGCATTTAATTCCATTTTTTACACACAAAAAGTTGCAAAAGTTGCATCAGCTTCCTTGATCCTTTTTTTCGACGCCAGGAAATCGCCGAACACACGAAATACTTGTCTTATTTACTTTCCTCACAAACAAACTAAACTTGCCATATGGATAAAACCGTCACACATTTCTTCGAGACGAGTGTATCAACATAAAAAAAAATAATAGATCATCAGGCACATTTTCACTAACAGAACCGATATTTTCGGCAATGCGTACATTGCGTTATATCTGTAACGCATCCAGTCTCTTCAAATTTCTTAATAATCTTGCCAATTGCACAATTGGTCGATTAAGATGGCCATAATCACCCTGTAATGCACGAGAAGTGCCACACTTGAATCACCTCTTTGGTAGTAAGTTTTAACTATTTTTACACATTGTTCGGTTATTGAATGATCTATATTCGTATAAGGCAAACCTTTCACTAAATAAATAACACTTCAGATGACAAGTACAGGGTGTTCGTCGGGAAAATGTACTACTTTGTTTGTTTATAACTTTTAGTTAAATGAAAGAAAATGGATCTTATATTGATAAATGTTTTATTTAATGTCGGCACTTATGTATGGAATACAATATCAGATAAATGTCCGCCTCTTTCATTACATTCTCATACATTTCACGCGTTATTTCATTAATTTCATCACGAATATTTTGTTTGAGTTACTCAAGCGTTTCTGGTTTGTTTGCATAAATCTTGCGCTTCAGATATCTCCACAAAAAGAAGTCCTGAGCAATCAAATCAGTCGACCGTGGAGGCCAATCAACATCACCATTTCTTGAAATAACTTGTTGTGAAAAGAGGTGTAGCAGTAATTCCACTGTAATCCTAACTGTAAGAGCATGCAATGTGGCACCGTCTTGTTGATACCACATGTCAATCAAGTTCAAAGTATGCAGTTGTGGCGTTAAAAAATGTTCAATCATATCACGATATCGCTCCCCATAGACAGTTACCATTACGCCGTTTTCAGTTTCAAAGAAGTAAAATCCAATGACTCCTCCAGACCAAATTGCACACCAGACTGTCGCTTTTAATGGATGCAAAGGTGAGTGATGAATAATTTGAGGGTTTTCCATTGCCCAGAACCGACTATTCTTTTTATTCACATATCCATTCAAGTGAAAATGAGTCTCGTCATTCATTATGCTTTTTTCATGAAAATCGGGGTTGTCAGTCATGGGCGAGCTGTGTAACATCCTATTGGCATATGTACGGTGGCGTAAATGATCTTGTGGAAGAAGCTCTTGTGTCAACTGAATCTTAAATAGAAACAAATACAATTCCTTGTGCAAAATTGTGGCCAAAGTTATTCTTTAATGACCAAGCTCCTGAGCACGGCGACGAATTGAGGTTGATGAATTGTTCTGAACACTTTCTTTCTTAATTTTTTCAACTGATCTTGCAGTACGTTGTGGTCCATGCTTGGCCCTATCAGCTAAAGACCCTCTTTCTTCGAAATCATTCACTAAATGATAAATAGTGTGTCTTGTTGGCACGTTGTTTCTCTCAAAAATTTCACATAACTCTCTCATCGTCACAGTGATCGATGATTGATTTTGGTAAAATGTTTTAAAGATTAAAACACGTTGGTTTATCGAATAATTTTTCACAATAAATTTGCCACGTCTCTACTTTGCGACTGCCAAATATGAACTGTCAAGACTAATGTTTACCAAAATGGCGGCAAAACAAAGTAGTATACCTTCCCAACGGACGCCCTGTATTTAACAGCTGACTGCCTTGCCAGATCAGCGGTTTTGATTTAGATTACTCAAATGAATCGCCTTCTATCATTAGCTACTGGTAGACGGATATTCGATGACATTATCAAGAAATAAGTGCGAGCTGCTTGGAAATTCAATAAAAGGATCTTCGCAAGGGATTAACGGAAATAGCCTAGATTTCCATATTTCTTAAAATCATAAAAATGAAAAAAAAAGATGTAACACCAGCCCTGTAGTGCGTAACTTTAATAAATCCATTTGCTGTCAAAATATAAGAAATTTTATTAAGAAATTTCTGCATCATACATTATATTCAAAATAACCTGATTTATTTCTTGCCTAACTATGGATGACCAAATGAAATCGATATGGGCAAAATAGCGGCGATCAATGAAATGGCTTACTGTGCGATTACCCATAAGTTTGCTTAAGCGTTCCACGTCAGTTTTCGATGACAGTTCATCAAAATCACTGTAATATAGATGTAGCGGGAACTGGGTATTTATACGAGTCAATTTATAATTTGGCGGTGAAGTTCGACCATAACGCAATAGGTTGCCCTGTGGGCCATAATCGTATGGCCTAAAAGAACCCGAGTTATAAAGTTGAACTAAGTGAATGAGTTGTTGGGTGGAACAACTTGCGGGATGCGTAGCAAGTATTTCAGGCAAAAGCGACTGGAAGCAATAAAACAATAAAATGTTATTGATCACAGACAACAATAAGAAAAGATCAACTTACAGCATTAAAATAAGCGGAGACACCACCACTGAGCGCGTACAATAGCTGGGAACACTGCTCACGATCAGCCAGTTGCTGGCGGCAATATTCTATGCCCAAAGCGGTTTGAATTAGACGACTTTGCAATAGAGGTCTATTGCCAATTAGGGAATTCAAGAGGGTATATTTCAGAAATAGGGGACTCAAAAACCTTATTATTCTGGAGGTGGCACGCTTCATAAATGCTACAGGAGCCATTAAATGTCCCGTCATAATTTTTGCGTTGTACTGCGGGTGTGTCGAGAGCAACATAAGCAACATGGTAGTGCCCTGAGAGTGACCAACGTAGTGGAGTCGTTGCTGCCGCGTTTGCTGGAGGATGTAATCTATCATGCTAGGTAAATCTATGGTCCCCAGTTCGTGAATGGAAAAATGCCAAAAGCTCTTTTGTTTCGGTGACAGAGTCAAGTGACGATCTGCGTAAGGATTGCCTCGACAATTGCCCAGCCAGACATCATAGCCACTGTCCACCAGATTGGTAGCCAAAGCATTGTCAGGCCCATTAATGACCCAACAATCTGAAGAACTAATCAAGCCATGCACCAGTAGAACCACAGGTCTAGAATAGTCGGCTACAATAGGATGTTCTGAAGATTTTATGCGGAAAATATTCAATATATAACCATCGGGGGTAGTCACCGAGTGAGTCTCTGCGGAGTAGCCAAAACTTTCTATACGATCAGCCTGTCCGGATAGTTTGATAACATATTATTGTACTTTTGAATATAAATCGAAATACTTACAGTTGTCCTGTTGTTGTACGGCGGAACCGATTGCACCGAAGTTAGAACAAATACTAACCAGACCGTAGCTTTCATTGTCACGAATGTGACTAAACAATTCAAGCACCGTCAAAGTAATGATACAACTTCACAAATTCGTGAAATCTTTTGTTGTTAGTATTACGTTTACGTATTTCCAGTAATTACCTCTGGAAAGAGGCCAATAAACTGAGTCAACCCGGCACCAGAGACCACAAAATACAATCCGAAACTCAATTTCGCAAATTATGATCATAATAAATTTCAAAAAGCTGCATTAATGCCTCAAATGAAGACGAATTGTGCACGAAAGCGCAAGTATGCGATAATATAATATTGTTGTTGTTGTGATTGTTCCTTTTGATCCATACCCCTCACTCGAGAAACAGAGCTAATCATAATGTCTGAATAAATCCGTATGTATGTTATTCGATTTTTTTAATTGAATAATTATTTAACTTATTACAAACAGTCAATAAGTATAGGTGAAGAAAAAACCGACGAAAATATATATGAAATAAGCACGCTGTCTAACATGTGATTTAGTACGATGTGAAAAAACTTGTTTGGAAAATATGACTGTATCACTGGCAACGAAAAAATGTACCCAAATAGCTAAAGAAATTGAGCAGAATGTAAATTAATTGCACTAAATTAAACAACAAATTGTACAAAGCCAAAATCGTCCTACCTTTGGTACTGTTTAAGTAAGAATAATAGAATATGGACTGATTTTGACGATTCTGAATGTCAGTTTGAGAAGCTTTTACTAGGCTTGCCGATTATTGAATTTCAAAACAGGTTTCAACTAATTGCTTTATTTTGCCTATGATTGATTTCGTAGGACGACCGACGGACCTGTCTCCATTATTAAGAATCGAACTACTTAGTTGCCCAGCTATTTGGTATAGTATTTTTAAATAATTTTCTTAACATTACTAACCGAAGTACTCCTACGAGGGCGATCTCAAAACTAGCCACCCTAACAAAAAAGACACAAAAAGTTAGTAAAAAAATTTCTTTATTTTTCAACATAATCTGCTATTAGGTCGTCGACACACTTTTCCCAGTGATATTCAATAGCTTCTATACCCTGTTTATAGTAAGAACTATCAAACTCCTTAAAATAGTCGTCAACCGCAGACTAAACATCTTCATTGTTAGTAAATTTTTTGCCTTCAAGCCATGATTTCAAGTTTCGAAATAGAAAATAGTCCCAGGGAGCTAAATCTGGCGAATAAGCTGCGTGATGAAGCAATTCGAACTTTAATCAATTAATTTTAGTGATCGCAATGGATAGATATGTGAACGGGAGCATAGTCTTGATGAAACAACACTTTTGTCCCCCCAAAAGCAACCTTTTTGCTATAATTTCATCACCGAAACGCTGCAATAAATTAGCTAATATTCGCCGTTTTTCCTTTCTAGAGATAACCAATAAAAATGATTCCATGCCTATCCAAAAAAAAAAAAAAAAAAAACAGACGCCATGACACGATTCTTCTTTAGACACGATTCACCCATTCCAATTCACTGCTTTGACTATTCCTTTGTCTCAGGTTTGAAGTTGTGGACCCGTGTCTCATCCATGGTTATACTCGTATACCGACAGAAAAATTCGGCTTTATTGTAGTGAAACATCGCCAAACACTCTACTGAAACATTTTCACGACGCTGTTTTTGATCTATTGAAAGCAAGTGCGGCATCCATCCTGCGCACAGCTTTCTCATCTTCAAATCTTCGTTCAATATACGATGTATTGCACTTTTTGAAATGCCTATCATTTTAGCTAGCTCACCTACCTACAGCCAACGATCATCCAATATCATTTTGTGGATTTTCCTAACCTGTAGACGCCTCCATTGGTCGACCACCACGGTGTTCGACTTGGCAGCAGCTCGTACGGCCTCGTTTAAACTCTGCTACCCTATATTTTTCAATCGTAAACGGAAGAGCAGACTCCCTCAGATTAGAGTCTAAGTCGACTTTAATATCGGCTGGACGGAAACCTTACAAATGGTAATATTGAATTACGTAATGATGACCAATTTTTTTCATGTTTACAAATTCACTAAGATCATTTAACTTTGCTTTCTCAAATAAAAATACCAAATAACAAGGCGCCTAGAAACTTAAAATATACGTTTTATAAGATTGCCACTTTTCACCAAAAAAACTTTTTTTCAAACTATTGGCACTATTGGCACGTCAAGTCGACTAGTTTTGGGACCGCCTTCGTAAGTATATCGATGTGACCATTGCTCAAAGAAAGAATGACGTTTGAATCGAGGGTAGAACTCACATTTATAAGCGTGAGAATCGCGTGTTAACTGTCGCGCCACGATCAGCTCTTTACAGATACTTATTATGATCTAATAGAAATTTCATTGATACAAAAAAAGACATGAATTTGAATGTTGATTTGTTTGGTGGCAAAATACTTGAACACCTTATCTCGCAGTTTAACTCTGTAAGTGACCATAATCCACATTAAAACGATGTCGTGTTGATTTGTGGCCATGAGACCGAAACACATCTTACGAGTGCTTAAAATAAATAAAACATAAAGCAGAAAAAGAAAATTCATAATATTTCCAATAGAAGACTTTAGTAATCTGTATCTCACATTGAATAGGATAAGACCAGGTTATGTTAGAGGACATTAGAAAGACATCATTTCATACTTAAGGAACCACTCGCACTATTCTATTATTGCTAGACCCAGCATTGTTTGATCACGCCAAAAATGGGCACCAGCAAACAGAAAATACGCCATATTTTAAAATTTTTCTCCGCTGGACACCGTTTTTCATACAGTTTTTCTATTGATTAAGGCGAAAGCGCTACCCAGGCGAAAACGCTACTTAGGTGCCCAGAAACATGATAAGTGCTTATAGTCCTATACTGTACCGACATCAAATATGCACTACGCTCTGGAAGGTCAATTGTCACAACTGTGGATGAAATAATGGCAACCGTCCAGTCCGACTACCATGCAAACACTGTTTCAATTGCCCAGGAGCCACACATTGTATAAAAGACTATTTTTTTTTCGAGTATACGCAAAAAACAAATACCTCATGGACCGGATTTTCATCAGTGAACCGCTGCTGAATCTCAAAAAAATGGACTCATTTCTGGAGCGGATGGTGATCGGTGGTGAAAAATAGTATGCAATGTACGACAACGTCAGGCATAAACCGTCGTAGTTGAATCGCGGTGAGCTGACCCATAAAGTTGTTGTGTGTTTGGTGATGTTGACAAAAGAAATCATCTACTATGAACTGTTTATCTACGGCCAAACTCTGAATGCGGGACTGCACTGTCAAGAATCGTGCAGAAGAGGCCAGCTTCGACTAATACGAAAAGAATTGTGTTCCACCAGGAAAACGCCAGACCGCATACATCTACAGTGACTAGTCATAAAATTCGGGAGCATACTTGGAAGATTCTTATACGTCCACTGTATAGTCAAGACATGGCGCCAAGTTATTACCACTTCAGAAGAAGCATTTGAAAATCGACTGTGCTAGCTTTTTGCCAACAGAAAAGAGGATTTCAAGACGAACATTTCCATGACGGACACCGTAGTGGTCGACCACAAAAAAGTTGCGAAAAATTTTCTATATTTTTCGACATACACTCTTTCCAACGATATTCAATAGTTTCTATACCCAGTTTATAGTAAGAACTGCCAAACTCCTTTAAAAAAAAAAAACATTAACCGCTGGTTCCACCTCTTCACTGTTATCAAGTCTTTTACCACCGAGCCATTTTTTCAAGTTTGAAAATAGAAAATAGTCTGAGGGTGCTAAATCTGGCGAATAAGGTGCGTGATGAAGCTATTCGAACTTTAATTCATTAATTTCGGCCATCGCAATAGTGGATGTCTGAACTGGAGCATTGTCTTGATAACACAACCCCTTCTTTTTTGCCGAATACGGCCTTTTTCATAATTTCATCACCGAAACGCTACAATAAATTAGTATATTCGCCGCGGATGGTTTTTTCTTTCTGAAGGTAATCAATAAAAATAATCCCACGCGCATTCTAAATAGCAGACGCCATGACCTTGCCTGCAGATAGAACCGCCTTGGCCTTCCTTCCTTCTTCCATTCCAGTCCACAGTTTTGAATGTTACTTTGTCCCAGGTGTGACAAATGGTTACAAATCGACACAAAACTTAGGCTTTATTGCAGTACAGCATCGCCAATCACTCTGCAGAAACCTCTTCACGACGCTCTCTTTGCTCTATTGAAAGCAAGCGCGGCACCCAACTGCCGCACACCTCTTTCATCTTCAAATTTTCGGTAAATATACGGCGTATGGCACATTATGAAATGAATACTTTATTTCAGCTAGCTCACGTAACTTTAGTCTACGATCATCCAATACCATTTTGAGGATTTTCTTAACCGTGTCTAGCATGCACACGGCCTTAATATTGGTTGGAATGAGACCTTCTAAATGGAAATATTGAATTACATAACTTTGATCTTTGATTCTTTAATATTTATTTTAATATTTACAAATTCATTGAAATCATTTCCTTTTAATGGCCCAAATAAAAATACTAAACAACGCCAAAATATATATTTTTTTTTTCAAACTACTGGCTCCATTTATACGTTAGGTTGGCCAGTTTTGGGACCGCCCTCGTATGTCATTCGCAAACATATATGTATATATCGTACCATTTAAATTTAAACCAAGCTTGGTTAAATCGTTCAGATCATTCAGATCATTCAGATCGAAGCCAGTAAAAGTCCCAAACGATTTCTCTGCGTTGCAGCTGTTTTCAGCTCAGTTACATTACTCTTGGCATTTCCAACCTACACAAATTGTTTAAGATTTGCCAACTAACTTTTGAAAAGGAATAATACATTACCGCAAATACCATAGAACGACAATTTCTCTGTTAGTATTGAATGGTCGACACAATCGAAAGCTTTTGAAAAATCTAAAATCTAAGAATACTATCAGAGAAGCCTCCATCCAATCCTTTACATATGAAATTCAAATCACTTACGAATATTACAGCTTCTTCTGTTTCACAGACTCTTTTGAATCCACATTGGTGTCTGTACATAAAATTATCGTTATTCGAATAAGTCAAATGTTGCTCATGTATAATTTTTTCAAATATTTTATTCATAAAGAATAGATATGGATCGAACACAACACTGAATGTGTTTGTAATTTAAGGAATTGGCACAATTTTACTTATCTTAAGGTTTTCCGGATAATTTGCTGTTCGCAGCATCTTATGATAAACTCAGTTTTGGGAATGAAAATGGGCAACATGGACTTGGCACAATCTGGTACACCCTCACTAATTGGCAGATATACCGAAATACAATTTCTTCCTGTAAATCCTAATTCCTAGTCTTTGTCAATTGTGTTGTTCATAATAATTAGTAAACTGTGTATAAATGTACTGGATAACCATTCACTTTCTGGCACTTCTCCTATAATTTACCCAAGTAAATCCACAGATTGCATCTAATTTTTTACTCTGTAGCACTAAATTTAGTTTAGTTTAGCAAACATTAGGTTTAGTTCTTTGAATAAAACGAATCGCATTGCCACGCCCCACATATCCCACATGCAAATTAGCAGATTTGTCAAACAGCAAAAATTTCATATCCCACATACCAATTAGCAGGTTTGACAAACATCAACAATTTCATATCCCTCATAACAATTAGCAAATTTGTCAAACATCAACAATTTCTCAATAATTCATAAACGAAAGAATTAGTTTATAAGAAAATTCACTAACTTATAATTTTGCTAACTTTATTGTGCGTTAATTCATTCAAGCATTTGCTATATAACAAATTTCAACTATTTCCCGAACTTATTCCAATTTAATGAATTTTACTATTGTGAATAATAATATTAATACTATTTGTAATGCCCCTATTTAGTGAATTTTACTATTGTAATGTACTATGTACTATATTTTAAGATTTTTGACAACATTTTGACAATTTTTTTTTTGTTAGTTTGTACTTTGTTCATAATTCCGTTCTTAAAATTCCAAATTTTATTTTCTTTGCTATACGAAGACGGTTCCAAAACCAGCCGAATTGACGTACAGATGCACCATATAGTACTTTGAAAAAAATTATTTTGATGAACAGTGGCAACCTCATATAACATATGTTTTAACTATCAAGGCGTCACATTGTTTATTATTTTGATTTGAGCCATCAAAAGTAAAGGATCTCAGTGAATTTGTAAAAATGGAAAAAATTGGTCACCGTTATGTAATTCAATATTTCCATTTCAAAGGTCTGAGTCCAACCAATATTAAAGCCGAGCTAGATTCTATTCAGAGAGAGTCTGCTCGTACGAGGGAGTACGTACGAGCTGTCAATATGAACACCGTTGTGGTCGACCAATTGCGGCGTCCATGGTAGACACGGTTAAGGAAATCCACAAAATGGTATTGGGTGATCGTCGGCTGAAGGTGCGTGAACTAGCTGAAATTATAAGCATTTCAAAAAGTGCTATACGTCTTATTTTGAACGAAGATTTGCAGATAAGAAAGCTGTTCGCAAGACCGGTGCCGCGTTTGCTTTCAGTAGAGAAAAGAACATCGTTTTGAAGATGTTGTAGTAGATGATTGGCCATATTTCACCTCAATAAAGCCGAATTTTTGGACTGATTTACAACCATGGATGAGATATGGGTTCAGCACCTCACACCTGAGACAAAGGAATAGTCAAAGCAGTGGAGAATCGTGTCCAAAGAAGGCAAAGACGGTTCCATCTACAAACCAGGTCATGGCGTCTGTTTCTGGGATGCACATAAAATTATTTTTATTGATTATCTTCTGAAAGGAAAAATCATAAACGGCGAATATTATGCTAATTTATTGCAGCGTTTGGGTAACGAAATTATTCAAAAATAGGCCGAATTTGGTGTAAAAGAAAGTGTTGTTTCATCAAGACAATGCTCCAGTTCACACATCCACTACTGCGATGGCCAAAATTAATGAATTAAAGTTCGAACTGCTTCATCACGCATCTTATTTATCAGATTTAGCTGCCTCGAACTTTCTTCTATTTCCAAACTTGAAAAAATGGCTGGGCGGTAAAAGATTTGCCAACAATGAAGAGGTGGAGTCTGTGATTAATGGCTATTTTAAGGAGTTTGACAATACTTACTATAAACGGGAAATAGCTACTATTGAATGTCGCTCTAAAAAGTCTATTGAGCTAAAAGGAGATAATGTTGAAAAATAAAGAAATTTTTCCCAACTTTTTTGTGTCTTCTTTGCTAAGTCGGCTAGTTTTGGGACCGCCCCCGAATTTTCACTGAATTATTACAGCTACTCTAAAATGTTGCACGCTTTTTTAATTGATTTGTTTGATTGATTTAGTTTCGAGTGAAACATAAACAAAACTTGCCATAAACTGAATTAGAACCAAAATTGTTTCTAATTTCATTTCGGGAGTAAGAATCTAAGCCTTAATTTATTGTGATTTTGTTTTGAAAAAACAAAATGAATACAATTTTGATTCGTTTTCCGGAATCAAAATACAAATTTTGTAAATTTTTGATTTGTACAAATTGCAACTATTTTTTCATTTGATTTTATTTCTGTGAGGGTCCCAGGTTCATATTAACTGACTTCAGATTTTGCTATGCTTTTACTCATTTTGGCCACTAATTTATCTCTTATTTATCTCTCACTTAACAACTTTTTGTTTAATTTGACTTCGTATGTGTTACTCACAATGAAAAATGATGAAATTAATTGTTTTCCTGTAACTCCAATTCCACTTCATTCATTCTCTGCAGAATGTCCCCATAAAGTACCTTCTTAGCATTAGAAGCCCACAGAAAATCAATATGGGAAAATTGCTTTAGGTCAATAAAATGTCTCACTGTCCTGTTGCCTAAAATTCTACTTAGATTCTCAACGTCCGTTTTTGTAGACAACTCATCATAATCGCTGTAATACAAATGCAGGGGGAAACGGGGATTTATATTCTCTAGTTTGTAATCGGGAGGTGAAGAGCTGCCATATCTCAGCCGATTACCGGTAACCCCATAATCGTAACATCGAAAACGGCCAGAGACGTAAAGTTGCACTAGATGAATGGCCTGGTGCGTAGAACAACTGGCCGGATGGGTACTAAATATTTCCGGCAATAGAGACTGCAAGTGATAAATGTAAATTATGTATATGACACTCCTTGATAGTTTAAGTTCTTCTGTAATGCTTACACTATTTAAATATCCGGAAACTCCGCCGCTTATGGCAAACAAGAGGTAGCCGCAGTATCCAGCATCAGCTGTGGGATTACGACACTTGTCAACGCCCAATGTCGTCCTAATAAAGTTCTGCTGCAAAAAGGGTACATCGCCCACCAACGGATCCAGCGAAGAATACATGCCAACGAAGGGCGCTGCGTAGCGTATTAGACTAGAGCGGGTGTGTTTCATAAAAGCTATGGGAGCTAATAAATGACTAGATTTTAGCTTTTTGTTATATTTGGGTTGACTGGAGAGTAACACGAAGAGTATAGCGGTGCCTTGGGAATGGCCAATATAATGCAGCGACCTTTGTCGGGTTACTTTAAGTATGTAGTCTATGGTAGTGGGTAAATCGAAGATGCCCAATTCATGCCATGAAAATCTCCAAAATGAACGTTTATCGGCATTTTTAAACAAATTCTGTTTGGCATAGGTGGTACCCCTACTATTACCCAGCCAGACATCATAACCACTATCGGCTAAT
>JAHXMU010026046.1:0-14820 GCA_019455685.1 Philornis downsi | reverse complement strand
TGAACAACTGGACATTTCCGGAAAGTTTCATTGAGATCTAGAAATTTCCTCAAAAGTCAAAAGAACTGGAATCATTTAGAGGATTCAAAAATTCGTTATTCATTTTCTTTTGAAAGCTAGAGATTGCCAATTACTTACACAGTTACTATTTGAGAAAATTTCAAATATACGCAACAGATTTTAGATTGTTTTTTTTTTTTTCTTTTGTTAAAAGCTTAATACGTAATAAGAATAATAGGCAGATGCTAGTAATGGAAACCTTTTTCATAATTCATAAGCATTGTGAACCGGGTTCATATTTTAAAAAGGTAGCTTTTTCACAAAATTTCTTTTTCAAATACACAAATCGTGTTAATAAATTGGAAACATACTTTGTCATCAAACTCAATTGGTACTCTTTCAGTTTATTCCTTTTCTACGACTTGATTAACTAAAGTAAAATTGTGTGTTTGTTTGACGTCGCCGTTTGACAGACTTCTTTTTCAAATGCAGCAAACAGTACGTAGGTTATTGAATGTTTATAAATTGTTCAAAAATGTGAAATATTTTCAATTGACCTGCTCGGCTAGTTTGGAAAAGCCTGAATTTCTCGAAAAGCTTAATCGCATAAGGATCGCCAAAGAGATATTACGAGTCAATTCCAACCTCACTTTCGTAAAATGCATTACAACTAGCGATGAGAGATGGCTTTACGAGTTTGAAGTGGAAATCAGTCGGACGCCAAAGCCGATCAAAAGTCAAAGTAGTGCTGACTGTTTCCTTCGATTATCGCAGTTTTGTGCACCAGGAATTCTTGCCAGAAGTTCAGATAGCAAATAAAAAATATCATTTGGACATTGTGCAACATTTGGGAGGGTAAATTAGCCAGATTTGTGAAAAGAAAACTAATGCATCTCTCTCACTGTGAACGAATTTATCGACAAAACTCAACAAATATAATTGAACGACCACTGCATTCACCTGATATAGCTCTGAAATTCAACGCGGCTTAACTGAATGAGGAAATATGTGTGCTTGCGTGTTCCGATGTTACCTATGGCTGAATTTTGTCTGTCTCCAGATTTCAAATTAGCAGTTCGAAGCAGCCATTTCCAGTCGATTGAAGACATAAAGAGAACCAAAAACCTTTTAAGAAAAATGCGTTCGACATATGTTTTTAAGATATGATGATTGGATTACTCGTTGGATTATTCCGAAGGAACGATTATTCTAAAATAGATTATTCTACATATTGTAATACTACTAATGGAGGTTGTTACCTACAGTTTGGGTTAATTCAGTTGCTGTACGAAAATTGAAAAATCACCCTTATTGGAACAACTTGCCCCCGCTCTTCGCATCGAAAACTTATTCCATATCTTACGAAAACATGATATGAATATAACATTTACCGCTTCAAAAGTTTTAAGAATATTAACGGATGTACACCGAATTTTACACACAAAAAGATACATAAATCTTTAGTGGGTTGTTTTGTTTATAGAACAATTTCAGATATTCCTTTTAGTTAATTTCAGACAAAAACAAACTTTACAAAACAAAACTTTAAGAATTTATATTTATTTGCTAGAACTTAGAAGTTCATCATTAAGACATTTCTTATTAAAATATAGAAAATTATTTACAGATATTCTTAATGGGATATGTCAATTAGGAAAATTATAAAAAACCTATTTGAATCCAGAAACTTTAAGGAGTATGGACGTCGTATAAACCATGAGGCGTGTGAGAAGTATACTGGCATCGGCGCCGTAAAGTTAATCAAAATGCAGCTGTCGCTTTGGGAGGACTTGGCTTGCCTACGGACCAAAATGCTAAAGCAGAAAAATTCTTCAACAATGAAGACGGTGGGCAAAGTAGAGGGTGACTAAAAATCCTTTAGAAGGAGCAGGTTTGTGAAATATCTAAAAACTTGCTGTAAAAAAATCAGAGAAAAGGCGGAACGGACCGAAGCACTTGCATTTCCTTGTTATGTGAGATATGTAATAGAATAACATTTCTATTCTAGTCGCTATCTAACCAAGTAAGTAGGTAATATCTAAGCAAAGTATAGGTTTGGTTTATACATTTTTCGGTTTTAAAAGTAATGTTATATAGGGTGGTGCATAAGCAACGTTAAGATTTGATCAGTAAATACTTTTTTTGTTTAAGTCTTTTTTTCGTCTCTTTACAGAATTAACTAGATAATACTTGGGAAATTTATGATGGAAAGGCTCAGCACAGAGCAAAGAATTAAAGTTGTTTTACTTTGAAAGTCAGCATCATATCGAAATTTCCTTCATGTTCGAAATGCTCCTAGCGCTCCTACAATTTACGGATTGGTTTAGCGTTTTAGGCATCAAAGGACTGTCTGTGATCTGCCGCGTATTGGAAGACCTCAAGCAGTTCGAAATGAAGTGACCATTGCTAGAGTGCAACCAAGCATTGAGGGAAAACCCCGAAACTTCCACCAGGTGACGCTCTCAGCAGTTAGAGATGTCTAGGCGGTCTCTGAGAAGAATTTTACATATGTTACATCTTTTCCCATACAAGATCCAATTGGTTCACGAGTTGAAACCAAATGATGCACAAGAACGCATTCAATATAGTCGCCATTAAAGTTACTTATGCACCGTCCTTTTTAAAACGTAAATAAAGCTATGTTCTCGATGAAACTTTTATTCATTTTATTCCAAATGATCACCTCTGGATTGGTTAAAGCAGTGGATCCTGTTGAGGTTCCTCCGGCGTCATTTTCATTTTTCATTTTCAGTCACTTTTTCCGGATGCAATGGCCGTTACACAATCACTTCTGGATTTTTCGGGCCCCATGTGCCACAATTTTGCTTGTTAACATAACCATCGGGTGAGAAATGAGCTTCATCGTTGAAGAAAATTTAATTCGATTGAAAGCCTAATTTTGCAGTAAGTTTTAACTATTTTTAGGCGTTCTTCCGTTGTTAACGACCCGTATTCGTAAATGGCAAACCTTTTACTAAATAAATAACACTTCAGGTGCAGGTATTTAACAGCTGATAGCCTTGCCAGATCGGCGGTTTTGAAACCACTAAATGGATAACCCCATACAATGAAGAATATAACGGGGAAAAAATTGAATGTCTAGGAATTGCCATCTCTGAACCGATGCGAATTCAGCGCTAACTAAATAAAAATGTGCATTGCATCAAGTAAATCCATTGAAATGATAACATGGTTCCCAGTCGGGGAACTATGGAAAAAAAAAAACAAACAAAAAAATCTTAAATTCTTTTACACACTAACAGACCTTTAGTTATAGTAGTACTGAGTAGAAAGTAACATGTAATTTTCTATACAAATAGCAATGCAATCAACACAAAATGTCATTCACACGCTTCACGGCTCGTTTGGTCCACTTGACTGTTGCTTATACCGCGCAACAAAAAAAAAAAAAAAAAGAAAAGAAAATAAACTAAACAATAGAATATGACAGCCACAAAAAGTGCATCACTCTCTATAAGGTTTGAAAATTTCATTCTCAGTCATTCCAAAAGGCGCTCAAAGGCACAGTGGGGCGACATCTTAAGAAATGCAAAAACATACTCGTATAGGTGAAAGAAAGTACACATTATTACATCATCAATAACAAGCCAAAACGCCACGGACAATCGTTGAGTATGCGCTCGGAATAAGTAACACAAATAAAAAAGGATGTCGAAAAAGTATAACTAGTTTCCAATTTCGATAATGTGGAAATAGCATTTCTTGCAAACATCCTTTTTCTATGCTGGCAGCACTGTGACGGATATTTGTAATAAATTTCATATCAAAATGTATGGAATATAACATAATGCATCCTGGGTTTCCCCGCGAAGTTCTCAGAAAAGTGAGAAATTAAACTAGGCAAAATTTCAAAGAAATTCTTGGACGAATTCTTTATATACCTAGTCCTGCCATATGTTCTGTTACAAATATAAAACGCGATAAAAAAACCAATATTCATATTGTATTCAAAATTATATCATTTATTAGAAGACAATATTGGTTATTAAAAAAAATTGTATTCACTCGAAATGGCCGCCTTTTGCTTTAACACAAGCTTTCAAACGGTGTGACCATTGGGCTATAGCCGCACGTACGATTTCCATGGAGATCGAGGACGCTGCTCTGGTTAATGCTGTTTTAAGGCTTCCCAAATTTCTGTGGGGAGTCTTGCAAGTCATATTCTCCAATTCTGACCACAAAGCATAATCCAGTGGATTGAGATCAGGACTCCCTAATGGCCAATCTTCTGCTGCTATAAAGCCAGGAATATTGACTCTGAGCCACTCCTGCGTGGTTTTAGCTTTGTGCGCAGGAGCAGAGTCCTGTTGGAAGATCCATCTACGTCCATTGAAAAGGGTATTGGTCAAACCCTTCACAACACTTTTTGGTAAACCTTTGCACCAGTTTTTACGCCCTTTTCACAGAAATGGAGAGATATGACACCATGGTGGGAGACCCGCACCAAACCATTACGGAAGAGGGATGATGGCCACGTTGAACCCTTAGATGAAGTGGCATAAATCTTGTCATTTTGTTTGTTGAAAACTTCTACCACGGTAAAAATTTTCTCATCCGTAAACAGAATGTTTTCATGGGCATTGTCCGCGTGCCACTGCAAAAGTCGCTTGCATCTTTCCAACCTAATTTTTTTTAGCTGAGGAGTTAGAAGATGCCCCGTGGACCGACGATAGGCTTTCATATGTAGATCATCCCGAATCAGCCTAGACATGGATCTGGTTGATATATCCAATTCCTTGGACATGATTTTCTGCTTTCTAAGGGGATTTCTCCGAATTCTTTCACGCACTGCCTTTACTACCGCACTCGTACGGACAACGCGCGGGCGACCACTTTTTGACCTGTTTTCTACTCCAGACAATTCGCCGAAGCGAGCAATAGCACGATAAACGAACATTCTTGATATTCCGAGTGGTTTTAGCAACTCGAAAATTTGGCCAGCACTCTTTCCGCACTTATGCAACGCTATTACGCCGACTCGATTCTCTTTAACGCCCCACTCCATGTTAATAGATTGCAAACTGAAACCAAACTGACCAGTATTCTTCACTAATCAGTGCATGTGTTCTGAAAAAAAAGTTAATGGTTCTATTCCCGCAAGAAGTTTTGAACGATAAGCGCTGGAAATTGTGTAACAGAACATATGGTAGGACTAGGTACAGGGTGGGCCATAAGGGTGTTGGCGGTTTAAATATTCAATTAAAAAAAAACTACGAAACATAAAAAAAAATATATTTGTATTTTTAAAAAGTAGAAGCATGGGAATAAGACTTAAAAATAATGTTGTCCAAATGGCTTCCCTCGGCTGCTTGACACTCTTGGAACCGAAGTCGCAAATTTTGGAAAACTCGTTGAAAAATTGTTCTCGGTATTTTGTTACTTTCCTGAATAATGTTCCTCTTCAACTGCTATAAATTGGTCGGATTATTATAGAAGATTATATTAATCGCATGGAGAGAGATCGGGGCTATGTGGGGGCCATTCAATATCCCCCCTTTTCGAAATGAGTTTTCCAGGAAAAACATTTTTCAGCAGCTCTATGGATACCCTAGCCGTATTACATGTGGCCCCATCCAGTTGAAACCACATCCTCGAGGTATTGCCTTGAAGTTCTTGCAAAGCTGGCACCAAAAAGTCTGCTAGCATGTTGCAATAATTGTTCGCTCTAACCGTCATCGCATGCCCTCTTTCGTCCTCAAAAAAGTATGGTCCAATAATACCGGTTGACGTTATCCCAGCCCACACGACAAGCTTAGGGCTGTGAAGTGGACGTTCATGCAAGCGTCGGGGATTAGTCTCGGACCAGAACCGACAATTTTGCTTGTTCACATGGCCATTAAGGTGAAAATTGGCTTCATCACTAAAAATCACGTTGTTGAAATTGTTGAACCGCTCTAGCATCAAATTGACAAAGTTAAGTCGGTTATTGGCATCATAGGGTTTTAATTCTTGGACTATCTGAATCTTATAAGCCTTCAAATGCAAATCACGTTTCAAACATCGTCGTAAAGTTGTTCTTTTGACATCCAAAGACTGACTTCTCTTACGTATTGACTGGTGCGGATTTCGCTGAACTGAAACACGAACACGCTCCACAATGTCGGCTGATCTTGCAGAAACTGGGCGACCACGAACCGTAATTGGTACTGTTGAGCCGGTTGTTTCGAACATTCTGATCCATTTTCGTATCACATTGGCGCTTGGAACTTCACTTAAATCGTGTAAACCGTGTTCATGCCGATACAAACGTCGTGCAGTAATCACTGATTTATTGTTTTCGTAATACGCTTGGACACAAAATGCACGCTGCACTCCCGTGTACGGCTCCATGGCGACTAAATTTCCAGGAAGCGGCGCAGCGAACAACATATCCCCACGACACCCCGCGCCGCGCGTTACCGAGAAATTGAAGAATTAAATCGCCAACACTCATATGACCCACCCTGTATAATAAAAAATCTATTATTCCAATAGATCTGTATCTTGCATTGTACCAGATTATCCATATAGTGGTTTCAAAACCGCCGGTCTGGCAAAGCTGTCAGCTGAAGTGTTATTTAATTAGTGAAAGGTTTGTTATTTACGAATGTGGATCGTTTAACAACTGAACAACGCGTAAGAATAGTTAAAACTAACTACAAAAGTGATGATTCAAATGTAGGTACTTATCTCGCATTATGAGGTGATTATGGTCGTCATAACTGACCTACTGTGCAAGAAATTGCCAAGATTATAAAGTAATTTGAAGAGTCTAAAAGCGTTACAGATGTGGTCAGGCCTGTGGATCACCGCAATGTACGCATTGCCGAAAATATTGCTTCTGAAAAGTGAAAGAGTGGCTGGCGGGTAATCCGAATTTGTCGATTTCATGGCGTTCTCAGCAATTGGGTCTACCTTACGGCTCATTATGGCGTATTTTGCATTTTGATTTGCACCACCTTTATATATAGAGTCCAACTCGCGCAACAATTAATGGCGGCTGACCATTCACAAGGCCGTAGATATACTGATTGGGTGCTACAGCAACAGACTTACAATGCTGATATCTATATATATAAAAATCAATTGCTGTGCGTTAGTCTCGCTAAAGCTCGAGAACGGTTGGACCAATTTGGCTCATTTTGGTCTTAAATTATTGGTAGAGTATTTCGGAAGGTTTAAAAGGTTTTATTTGAAGTGATAGATGGCGTTGGAGATGAGATTTTTGCAATTAACTTTTTTTACCACATAACCATTGAATCAAATAATGGTAAGTGACAAACATAACTACTAATAATTCAAAATGCATTTTGAAGACAAAACAACATTTGCCGGGTCAGCTAGTTTCGAATAAAATTTTCTTCAGCGATGAAGCTCATTTCTCACACGGTGGTTACGTTAGCAAGCAAAATTGTCACATGTGGGTCTCGGAGAACCCAGAAGTGATTGTGGAAAAGTCATTGCATCCGGAAAAACGGGCCGTTTGGTGCGCATTATAATCTGGTGGTGTCATTGGGCCGTTTTTTCTAAAACGATGCTGGAGGAACCGTTACCGTCAATTCAGGGCGCTATGGCCGTATGATAACCGATTTTTTTTTTGTCTGCGATTCAAGATTATAAACTAGATGACATGTAATTTCAACAAGACGGTGCCACGAACCGTACAACAGGATTGATTTTGGCTTTATTGCCTGAGAAGTTTTCAGAAAGCATAATTTCGCGTTTTGGCGGCGTCAATTGGACGTTAGACTACTTTTCGGAGCATTTGAAAACAACCAACATTCGTCAAGTTTTCGCCGAGACACCGCCCGAAATGTGCGAAAAAGTGATCTAAAACTGACTCAAAAGGATCCACTGCTGCAACCAATTCGTTGTGTTTCGTATATAATGGCAAGTTCCAAGCATTATAATAAAATAAAAGTTTTATAGAAATCATGAAAATCGGCTTTAAAAATATAACATTCATACTCCAAAAATTACCTAGACAATGTTGCTATCGATATTTTTTTTTTTGATAAATGCGAAAACGCCAGAAGGCTGAAAATTTGAATGGTGTTTATGGTCCTGATATTATATTATGGGTATTTTTGATTTTGTCGTTTCCTTTCCATCAATTTTGACGCAAAAAATGCATCACACTCTGGAAGGTCAGTTGTCGAAAATGCCCATAAAATAATAGAAATCGTTAAGAACGACCATCATGATGACACTGTTTCAATTGCACAGGAGCTAAACATTGCAAAAAAAGCTATTTGGAACCATTTGAATTAGACTGGATACAAAAGAAGCGCAATATGTGGGTGCCACACGAGTTAACGCAAAAAAATCTCATGAACCGGGTTCCATATCCTTTTTCCTATATCTCTTCATAGTGAAATAAAAAATCCATTATTCCTCTATTGCCGCTCCCTGTTCCATATTTGTGTTATTCATATGCTGCAACACTCCTCAGAAAGTTCATACCTTTACAACAGCCATTGCCAAAAGATGTCAAAGACACTTTCATGTCAAGTGAAAAATGCATAAAAAGCGAATGATATTTTTTAACACGAATTACTGAATAGTTCAGCAAAACAAGTAACGAATAAAGCTCAACTTTATGCATAACCTTAGGGTATTCTTCTAGATTGAGTCCTTCGTTAAAACTGATTGCATTAACTTTTTCAAAAAGGGATGACGAATAATGGTTTTAAATGCAATTTGCTGAGACTGAATTCGTTCCAAACATTTGGCAGTGGTTGTTCGCACGTGTCACAATTCACACTGCAACAACAATAGCGTGGAAAGGTGCAGGATTTTTTTTCCGTCTAATTGTTGTTGCTACTGGTTACTGCTGCATTGTCTTGCGGTCTTGAATAGTTCTAAAACTATTTAAGGAGATTTTTCCCGTGTTAATTCATTTTCATTTGTTGGTTAGATGAGATGCGCAATTTGTATGGAAGATATGGTTGCATTTGCATACAGATTTCCAAGTGCTTTGGGATATACATGTGGATGACAGTGATGGCAAAAAGTAAAGGCATACGTTGGCGCATGCCGAACTGGTTTTAAGATCAATTTATATGAAATTTAGAGAATGTGAAGAATTTGCCTTTTTATATTTTCAATTTTTCTGGAAGTCTCTTCCGGGAATTCACAAGTATATTTATGAGCCTTAATCTTTATAGCAGCTTTGAGCATTGTTTAAAACATTTTTTTCTCTAATTTTTTTCCAAAGAAGCCGATTTGGATCCAAAGAAGACGGGTTAGAAATTGGTTGGTAGAGCCACCATTTTCGATTCCTAAAACTTTGGTAACTTTGACTTTATTTTTCTTCCAATACTGCTATCAAAAAACAAAAATTATTATACAAATAAACGGAATTGCAATTGATCTTGGTATTGAATATTTGGAGACAAAGCTAATAAGCTTTTGGGCTTACGTTGGTAAAGTTCTTCTTGCGCAAGGCAAATTAAAAAATAAAACAAATTTGCTTGCATTCCCTGAATAAGATACGGTAGAGCTCCTCAAATTCAAAGAGCTTACTTGCATTCCACTTTTAGAGAGCCACTGAAAGTGACCTACTGCCCAAAGGCCATTCTGAACTTTAATTTTAAAAGTTTTTACTAGACTTTTGGCATGTTCGACTATTAGAAGTCATCGACAGGCATATCGACATGACCTGCGGTCACGAAAAGATTTGATAACTGCTGGGATCGAACCCACGATCATATGGACGACAGTGTCATGTGTAAAACATCGTAGCATGTATGACCACCAAGGTACGATGGATGATGGAAATGTAATTTCATCGCGAACGGTTCGTCTTAGACTACAAGAAGCACATTTACCAGGACGGATAGCCAGAAGAGTCCCTTTGCTTAGACAAAGAAAATTTAAAGGCTAGATTAGCGTTGGCAAGAAGTCATTCCAATTGGTCCGGAGGAGACGATGAAAACAAATGGCGAAACATTTTGTGGAGCGATGAAACAAAAATTAGTGTATTTGGAAACGACTGTGCCCGGAATGTTCAACGCCCTAAGTGTAAGGAATGTTCGCTTTACAAAGAAGATGGTCAAGCACGGGGGGCGGCAATATTATTGTCTGGGTTGTTTCTTGTGGTACTGCTGTGGAAATTATGCCTCTTAGATGGACATTCCAGCAGGATAACGATCCGAAGTATACTTCTAAGTTGGTAAAAGATTGGTTCCAAGATAATAATGTTGCCCTTATAGACTGGCCAACTCAATCTCCGGACTTAAATCCAATTGAAAATTTTCGGGGTTTCAACTATTGGAAAGAAGGTTCTTTAAAATAAAGATCAGTTATGGAATTTTGTTCAAAAAACGTGGTATGAAATACCAATAGAAACCTGCAGCAAGCTTATTGCCAGCATGCCAAAAAGAGTCAACAAAATAATTTAAAAAAATAAAGGTAGATATACCGGCTTTTACCGAAACTCAGTCAATTTAGCAGAAAAAACTTGATTTTTTTACTTTTTTGCTTATTTTAATCAAATGTACTTATTATTTTGCCCAATGTTTTTTGATTAATTTCTTACTTTTTGAAAAATACTGAATTTAATTTTTGTTTTTTGTTATTGTTTTAGTATTTTAGTATTTTATTTCTAATGTTATAACAAAAGAAATTAGTATTTATTTTTTCTTTTAATTTAAATAAATTTTCATCTACGAGCCTTTAAAAAAAATTTAGGGTGTACTTATTATTTTGACCATATGTGTAAATGAACTAAAAAACTACTCAAGTTTCTTAACGTAGTAACGTTCGTCAGCCGCTCTGTATTCTGGTTTCTTTTGAGAAATGTATTAGAGAATGGGCATTTTTTAATGTGCGATTACTTCTGTGAAGAAAATCCTGCTTCACATATCCAAAAGATAAAGTTCTTGCATTTTCCTTGATATCTTAACTTGTTATTTTCCTTATGGTCTTAGTACATACTTTTCTTTCTTATGCAAATGGAGAGCTGCAAAAATATAAATTAACTTTATATTATATGACTGAAATATTGATTTTAATTCACATAAATGTTTGGCAGCTCATTCCTTACTGGAGAGCAATAGCTTTTAAAGTTCTATGATCTACCGAGAAAAATTAAATTAAATTCCATCCCATGAGAGACAAACGAATTGCAATTATGCGGTTCGCAGGTAAAATCTTGTAGCTACACTTTTCAAAAATTTCGCAACAGTAATGAGAAGCATCAGGAAATTATTACTGAAATTTTTAAATTAGAATTAGAAATTTTTAACGGCGAGTCAACCAGATCAATGGAAGAATTAGTTTTTGCCCCCAAACTGACCAATTATTGATGACAACGTGATGGATATTTTGGTTTCTAACAGATTTCATTTCATTTATTTAGGTCAATGGACATATAAATCCTTACAGACTAAGAATTGACATAACATATTTCAAGAAAGTTGTGTAAATATACGATGTGTGATCAAACAATAACCGTTATTTTAAAGTTTTTATTTATTCATCAATAACTATATTGTCCCCTTCAAAGTAATCCCCCTCAGATATAATACACTTATGCTAGCGTTTTTTCAAATCCTCGAAACACTTCTAAAACGCTCTTTATTGCCAACAGCTCCTGTTTCGATTTTTCTTTTATCTACTCAATTGTAGCAAACCGCTTTCCTTTCATCGGTGTCTTCAGTTTAGGGGAGAGGAAAAAGTCAGCGGGGGCTAAGTCCAGTGAATACGGTGGTTGAGGCATGATTGCGGTTTGGTTTTGGGCCAAAAACTCACGCACAAGCATCGATATGTGAGCTGGTGCGTTATCATGGTGCAAAATCCATGATTGGTTTTTCTACAATTCTGTGCGTTTCTGACGAATTGCTTTGCGCAAACGGCGCATAACTTTAAGGTAGTATTCCTTATTAACCGTACGACCTTGTGGCAAGAATTCATGATTCACCACGTCATTGCAATCGAAGAAAACAGTGAGCAAAACCTTCACATTTGACCGAACTTGACGTGCTTTTTTCGGTCTTGGCTCTTCTGGACGCTTCCATTGGGATGATTGGGCTTTGGTTTCAATGTCATAGCTATACACCCATGATTCGTCACCAGTTATGACCTTTTTGAGGATATCTGGATCGTCGTTGACGACGTTCAGTTCAACAGCTCCTGAGCGCTGTCCATGCGACGTTGTTTTTGCTCAAAATTTAGCAATTTTGGAACAATCTTCGCTGCCGCACGTTTCATGCCTAAAGCATCAGTTAAAATAGCTTGGCATGAGCTGAACGATATGCCAACATCATTAACAACCTCTCTAATGGTGATTCGACCATTTTCCAAAATTAATTTCTTCAGTGCTTCAATGTTTCATCGGTTGTTGACGTCCTCGGGCGACGAGGACAAGCATCGTCATTGACATCTTATCGGCCTTCCTTAAACCGGTTATACCACAATTGACTTTTTATCTGTCAAAAACAAACTGACAATCCGAAATGGCTGATACAACATATATAACAGACATGTGTATTAACATAACAGAAAAAAATGCGAAAATCAAACATACATACGTAACTCATGAAATTTGAAAATAATGGTTATTTTTTGATCACACCTCGCATGTTATTTTAAATATCTAAAAAGGAACAGTTTTAAGTTATTTCTAGATATACAAAACTCTAGGTGTTGAATTGGGTATTCATTTCTTGCAATCCCATTTAGGATATTTAACTCAATAAATCCACCATTCAAAGCATTATGCTGGACGTAATTTGTGGAATGGCGTGTTACATTAAGTATATAATAATATCTAAGTGATATCGGCAGAACATAAAACGGTATAAGCGACAATAATTCAGAACAATCAATTATACTAGCTATTATATCGAATACAAATAACAAGGTATGATAAATACGGCGATATTGCAACGGCTATAAGTTCAGTTAGCAGCATCCAGAAATATAAGGAGGCACAAAATCAACAAAGTTAATTGAAGAGAGAGCAAATTTCAGAAAGACCCGCTGAATTACTTCTATGCGTGATATATTGACTTGGCAAAGGGGAATCCAAACAATAGAGGCATCTTAAAACTTTGATCTTACATAGGAAGTATACACTAATTTTTAAGTATGTGGATCAGTGAAATCGAAACAATTTCTAATATACGCTAGTGTAGAATAAGCTTTAAGGATAATATAATTTATATGCTAGGCTAAAGTCAGATCCGCATCAAAAATAACACCTAAATCCAGTTTACTTTCAGCAGTGAGTAGCCTGTAATCACCAATTTTAAAACCCGGTTGAATTGGATTACGAGACCTTGAAAATGAAATATGGACACATTTTGATAGATTTAATGAAAGTTTGTTTAGGGAACATCAATCAAAAATATTATCTAAATAATTTTGAAGATATAGAGCCTCAGAAACACTAGAAATTTTGTGACATATTTTTAAGTCATCTGCATATAAAAGAAAATTAACTTTTTCCAAACAGTTAGAAATAAAGGGTGTCCCAACAAGAACGCAAGATTTAAATTTGGCGCCATTTGAAGTGTCATTGTTTGACATTTGAACAATTGTTATTGTTTGCTAGTAGAAGATACGAGGTTAGTAAAAATGGAGCGCTACACGAATGAACAACGCATTCGCATTGTGAAATGGTTTTGCCAAAATGGTGAAAGTTTTGCGGCTACAATTCGCAAATTGCGATCAATTTGGGATCACAATAATGCTCCAAAAGAGTCAACTGTGAAGAGATTAATGGATAAATTTGCCAAAACTGGGTCTTTTAGTGATGTAAAGACAACAACGCGCCTTCGACCAGGTCGATCGACCGAAAATATCGCAACTGTACGTGATGATGTCGCTCAAACTCCATCCACCTTTATTCGACACCGAGTTCAGCAAATTGGTGTCTCCAAATCCACTATGCAGCGAATTTTGACGAAAGATTTGCATCTTCATGCATGCAAAGTTCAATTGACTCAGGAACTGAAGCCAGCTGACCATGGACAGCGAAGGGAGTTCGTTAATTGGGTATTGGAGAGACAACAAGAAAATTTTGCCGATGAAATCATGTTCAGTGACGAGGCTCATTTCCATCTTGATGGCTTCGTCAATGGGCAGAATTGTCGCATTTGGGGTGAGGAAAATCTTCGATTGGTTCACGAGAAGGAAATGCATCCTCAACGTGTCGCTGTGTGGTGTGGATTTTGGGTTGGAGGAATCATTGGACCTTTTTTTTTTATAAAAATGATTCATGTCAAGCGCAAACAGTCAATGGTGTTCGGTATCGTGAAATGATAATCAGTTTTTTCGTGCCTAGAATTGAAGAAATGAAAGTGGAGGGCATGTGGTTTCAACAAGACGGCGCCACATGTCATACAGCCAGAGAAACAATGCAATTGCTGCATCAGTCATTTACATCTTGCGTTCTTGTTGGGACACCCTTTATCATTTATAAATAAAGTAAACAACAAAGGTCCCAAAATAATACCCTGCGGTACGCCAGATGTTTGGAAATATGCAAGAGATTCGTAACCACTAATAACGAATTTGCATATTCTATTTGATAAATACGATTTTAACCACTTTAACATCGAGGAATGAAATCCCATAGAGAGCAACTTAGCACAAAGTATACTATGAGATACTTTCTAACAAATGCTTTGGCGAAATCGGTGTAAACTGTTTCAACTTGATGTCCAAGTTCAAATGATGAAATACAGGGTGGCCCAGAATGAACGAAGTGGTGTGAATTCCTTATAACTTTTTTATTATAATTTTTTTTCTTTTCTTTTTAGTATTTTGTAAAGAAGACTTGGAGAATTTATAATGAAGCAATAAACAACTGAA
>JAHXMU010026042.1:68630-95518 GCA_019455685.1 Philornis downsi | reverse complement strand
CCTTTCCTTTCCTTTCCTTTCCTTTCCTTTCCTTTCCTTTCCTTTCCTTTCCTTTCCTTTCCTTTCCTTTCCTTTCCCTTCTTTTCCTTTTTCCCATAATTTCATCACCTAAACGCTGCAATAAATTTCCATAATATTCGCCATTGGTGGTTTTTCCTTTCTGGAGATAGTCAGTAAAAATAATCCAAAGCGCATCCCGAAAAACAGACGATATGGCCTAGTCTTAAGATGGAACTGTCTTCGCCATCTCTGGACACAATTTTCATATTCCAGTCCACTGCTTTGGCTGTTCCTTTGTCTCAGGTGTGAAGTAATGGACTTATGTCCCCTCTATGATCACAAATCGACGCAAAAATTCGGCTTTATTGCGGTGAAACATCTGAATCTACTGAAACATCTTCACGACACTTTTTTTGATCTATTAAAAGCAAGCGCGGTACCCATCTTACGCACAGCTTCCTCATTTTCAAATCTTCAGTCTATATACAATGTATAGCACTTTTTGAAATGTTCATTTCAGCTTTCAGCTTCAGCCGACGATCATCCATTACCATTTTGTGGAGTTTCTTCTTAACCGTTCTGGCGTGGACACCTCAATTGATCAAAAACTACGATGTTTGTCTTGGCAGCTCGTACGGCCTCGTTTAAACTCTGCTACCCAATATTTTACAGTCGTAAACGAAGGAGCAGACTTCCTCAGAGTACAATCTAGCTTGATTTTAATATTGGTTGGATTACATAACGGTGATGAATTTTTTCCACGTTTGCAAAATCAATCAGATCGTTTACTTTTGATGACAGAAATAAAATTACTAAACAACGTGGCGCTTTGAAACTTAAAACATATGTTTTATAGGTTGCCACTTTTCACCAAAATCATTTTTTCAAACTACTGGCACAATCTATACGTCAGGGTGGCTAGTTGTGGGATCGCCCTTTTATTATATGTATGGATATTTGATTTAAATGTTAAGGTAAATTTAGTATTACAAAATACATATATTATAAACCATATTCATTGCAATTTACAGTTTTTAAAAAAGCAATATCTGCTTTAATAGCGCCAATACATATCGAGTATCGTTATATCTGTGGTCACAACCCGTAACAGCCTAACTCGAGTTAGGACACAATTGAGTTATTAGCACCATCGTATTCAGCGTATCTAAATTTATTTGCTCTAAATTTTTCATGTTTGTATCTCTTCTAGGAAGGCAATTAATCCTAAAAAACCTAATAGCTTAAGTTATTTTTCAAATGACTGTTTTGGCACAACTGCCTAAGTCAATTTAGGATTACAACAAATATAAACATTATTTTTTCATCATTGCCTAAATCAACTTAAGTCGTTAATCCAAAAAAATAAAGAAACAATTTTATTTTCCTAACTTGAGTTAAGCTCTTATTCCGAATTACAATTTTGTTTTTTGATAAACATAAATTGAGTTAAGGTCTTTCTCCAAACTTAAAGTTTTTTATTTAATCTGGAATAATAGCCTAACTCAACTTGAACTTTTTGACTTTCTTTCGTTCAACAATTCATAAGAGCCTAAGTGTCTTTTTCGATAATATCTTTTGACTGCGAGAATAAACAACTATTTTTTGTTAACAACTAAGTAAAGAAATTCGTTTCCTTGGAATCTGTAGCAAAGTTTTCCAAAAAACACCTTCTCCTGATTTTCAGTGAAAATTCAAAACTTTAAACTCCTGTACTGAAAGTATTGAAAAACAGACTTAGGCTGTTATGGGTTGTGACCTACCAAAGAATGCGATAAGTTTTATGGGAAGTACCAAAGAAGATGGTTGGATTATGGACAAATATATGAAGGCAGAAAAGTAATCGATTTTGTGTAAACGATCTGTTTCTAAATTTCAATTTCACAAACTTTCATGCATGTGTGCAATTTGTTTAGTGACAAACCACTGTGAAGTTCGGTCAAATTGTTTTGTCTGATTTATGAGGTCACGGGTTGGAAGTGCCCTACACAATATGTGTAGAAACGATATTGTCCGAAAGAGTTAAATCAAAAATCAGTGTGGAAATATCAGCTAGGCGAACAGACTTACAAATTACAAATGCCCTGCCGCTATGTTCTTTAATCAAAATTTAACGGATTGCATTGCAATTCAAATCAAATTTTTAGGACCTTATTCATAGCAAAGATTAAACTATAAATAAACTATTTTTTTCTAAAAAAAAATATTTGATAAATATATAAGAAATTGTTGTGAATATGGAAATAGGAGTTATTCTTCAATTGGCTTATCTCCCTTCTATATACTGTCAGAAGTTAGGTAACACTCAAGCATCTCTAGAATTTGTGTTTAATATCATCTATTTTCAATGTCAAATTATTTTGAAAACCGTGGCCAAAATATTCTTCTTTTATGCGGTTTTAATTTATGTTTTTAAAACGAAAAGATAAGATAAGATAAGATAAGAGGTGCTATCGTTTATCACATACGATTTCTCAAAATTTAGCACAAACGCTAAGAATTGCTAGACTAGATCTTAACTATGTACATATCATCCTGAATTGATAAAACAGAGAATCTTCTTTTGCCTATCAATTTGCAAGGCATAAAAGTTTTTAAACTAATAGTTTATATTAACATATTTTTGCCCTTTTTGCAAGTAAAATGCGTAGAAAATACATCGTGTTTTTAATATTTTCCTAAATATTTTTGCTTTTTCAATAATTGAAATTGACTGAATTTAATGTTTGTGAAACCTTCAGAGCGCCGAGACATAAATGAGGAAGTAACTGTTAAATTAAACTCGAATTATAAAAAAAAATCGATTTTCAAAATGCTCAAAAAAACCGAAGATTCATAAATGATAATCAAATTTTAGTTCAAAACATCTGATACCTCCGAGGCTAACGATCCGATCACCTTCATAGTGTTAGCTTGCGTGCTTGCACATTGAGAATTTGATTAGCAAATATATCATTTGTTGCTTAGCTTGTTTTTATTGCATTATAAGAGTCAAACCAGTTTATTGGTCATAACAAATATTATTTTTTAGTTAGTACAAAAATAAGATTAACTTGTGCATGTTTCATGCACGTGTTTACGACATATTGATGTTTCAAATTTTTAAATTTGCTTTTAACAAAGTTGGCATTTCTTATTTGAGACAGTTATAATATACGTCGAAATATAATACAACTTTATTATATATAGATATTTATTAACCAGATTTATGGTAATATTCCTTTATTGTCGTTTTATCAAAAGGTCATTACACTTTAATGAACATTTTTATTAATAAATTATCTTTTTTATTATTGTTGTCTTTATTAGGGAAAGCATTTCGGGATTTCCTTTTCGGGAATTTTTTGGGACACTTTCTGGTTTCATTTCCAATTTAGCCGCGAATTTCATCCGGCAAAAATAATGAATTTATTAAAAAAAATTGTTGTAATCTCTACATAATTTGTGTCATAGGGTACCTGATCAAAGCACTTACATTCATGTTTAGCAGGATTTGTCTGGTGAGGAGATTATTTTTCGAACAAAACTGATATGAAATGTGTGTTTTCAACTTGGCTCAAGGCAGATGACTGGCCTTTCATTCTGTCTCTATGGCGAGCTAAAATCACACTAACTTCTTTAATTAAAATTAAGTCTTTCCTTGAAGACAAGAAATTGACTTTAATATGTTTTTGAAACGTTCACTAATTTTTTCCAAATTCTATATCAAATTAAATTCCATCCGCCGCTTTATTAAGGTTTCTAGCAGACTTAATAATACTAAATTAGATAAGGTTTTTTTTTGATCTTTTGACATTCTGATTAAAGTGCCATATAGATAATTATGCTTTACTGGATAACCGGTATTTCGCTCTCACACCTCGTTGGCATTGTATCGTGTTATGTATTCTGTTGACTTATTGAAAAATTTCCGTTTTATGCTGGCGACAAAAGTAGAACTTAAATACACGATTTAAATATTATGCATTTCCTTCCATGATGGGGTTCATGACGTTAAAATTTATAGTTGACTTAATAATATTATTTTTTTTTGTATTTTTTGGCATTTTGATTAAAGTGCCATATAGAAAATCGTATTATACCAGACTGTTGGTGTCTCATTCTCACTCTTAGGTGGTTTTTTTGATTTTAATAGACTATTGAAATGTTATCTAAACTAAAATTAAACTAAATTCGCTTCACCACTTCAGTGAGGTTTTATAATGTTAGATAATATGCATTGATCGTTTATAATACATTGATCTTTTGGCAGTCTGATTAAATTTATTTTAAAACAAAAATCTATCACCTTTAAATAAATGAATCTTTTCTGCTTAGTTTCTGCAAATTTCCAAATTATTAAAAAAATTCTCACAAGTGTTTAAAAAGTTGATGCACATTTCAAAAATTTACATTTTAAGTTCCAACATTATCAATTTTATTAAAACATTCTAAATAATTTTTAAAATTCACTGCGGAGACTATAGACCTTCTTTCAAATATATGGATCATATCTATGGATCATATTTTTTGATAAAAACTAAAATTTTTCATGCAGTTGATATTTTTTAAATCAGCACATAACGAAAATTTACCCAAATGAAGCAGAGAAGTTATGTCCACCCTTTAGGCGAATATAATGGCAAATGTTGCCCTTTTCACTTTTAAATCGTAATATAACTTAAACTTTCCCTAATTTCATATGTTTTTTTTATTGAAACTTTCATATACAACTTTGTATGTATATGTATGTATGTATGTATGTATATGTATGTAATGTATAACTTCCATTAAATTTAAGTATATTTCCCGATTTCAAGGAAAATAACAAATTCCGGGAAATTGCGTACTGTAATCCTTATGTCTGCAGCCATATCCTTGTATCCTTATATATAACATTCGTTATTTGTGTCTATGAGTGAAGGCAGTGTTTTATGATAAAAAAAATCAAATATTTCTACTCATTCAGCAACAACACTTTCACTTGCTTCTATGCCAAACCAAAGGCAAAAGGATTAATATACCTTTACCTGCATTTAATTACCCAAAAAAAGCATTAAAATTTCCTCGAATAAGGATTATAATCACATCATAATTCTTTAAATCCTCCACCAATCAAAACCATAACTTTGTATCGATTCTTAGAGGATTCATTTACTGTTTATTTATTGTGTTAGACAAAGAGAGGAGTTCTGAAAAATTACCCCTAACTAGCATTATGCGATAAAAGCCAATGAATTATCAAAATTGTTGGTTTTATACCTACAAATGTACAATACGTTGGTGATAGCAAGACATTTATAATTCCGAAACTAAACTATCTATTGTGTGAACAAAAATCCCTGAAAAGCAAGACGTATATCAGTGCATGCGAGTAAGCACAGTGGGAATGTCTGTTTGCTTTATCACAGCAGAGTGCGACGATACTCATCAAACGTGTTTTTAATTGAAACAAACGAAACATTTTTTACATTTCGCAGCTGAACTGAGCTGGTTTTTTATTACTTGTAAGTGTATTCCTTTACTTGTCGCATTTCTTATTGTTGTTGTTTTTGATTAGCACTCATTGCTGGTCTTCTATTTGCATATAAATTATATGAAAGTACTAAAGATAAGCAAAACACACCATAACGATATCCAACACAACAGCAGCTGGGAAAAAATGTACGAACCACCTATAAAGTTTCTAATGTACTCTAAAGGAAAATAGGGCACTTTCCTATTAAAAAAAAGGGCGTCGAGAGTAATATACATAAAATTTACTTTTCATGTGTTATTTAGTTGCTCCAAACAATTTCATTTTCGGATTTGTGAATTTTCCGCGACACTTTTTCAACAAAAATTTAGTTATACTTTTTCTTCTTGTATTGATTGATAGCATTTGTTGATAATTTACCATGCCCTCTCTGTCGCTCTGCACACTTTTGCACCAATGCAAATAGACGCTAGGTTAAATTATATGTAAGTCGGTTGGCTTGTTTGAAATTTATGTACTGGTTTCCCTTTAAATTATAATAATACAAGGTGTCCGTCGGGAAGGTAAACTACTTTGTTTTGCCGCCATTTTGGTAAACATTAGTCTTGACAGTTCATATCTGGCAGTCATGAAGTAGAGACGTGGGAATTTTATTATGGAAAAATATTCGATAAACCAAAGTGTTTTAATCGTTAAAATATTTTATCAAAATCAATCGTCGATTACTGTGACGATTTTCATGAAAAAACCATATTGAGTGTCGAGGCACATTTTCATTTGAATGGATACTCGTATGGTAATAAACAGAATAGTCGGTTCTGGGCAATGGAAAACCCTCAAATTATTCATCAGTCACCTTTGCGTCCATTAAAAGTGACAGTCTGGTGTGCAATTTGGTCAGAAGAATCATTGGATCTTACTTCTTTGAAACTGAAAACGGCATAACGGTAACTGTCAATGGGGAGCGATATCGTGATATGATTGAAAACTTTTTAACGCCACAACTGCATGCTTTGGGCTTAATTAACATGTGGTATCAACAAGACGGTGCCACATCGCATACAGCCAGGATTACAATGGAATTACTCTTTCCACAACAAGTTATTTCAAGAAATGGCGATGTTGATTGACCTCCACGGTCGCCTGATTTGACTGCTTCGGACTTCTTTTCGTGGGGATATCTGAAAAGCCAGGTTTATGCAAACAAACCAGAAACGCTTGAACGACTCAAACAAAATATTCGTGATGAAATTAATGAAATACCGCATGAAATGTGTGAGAATGTAATGAAATGTGCTCAAAAGGACTCCCATTTGTAAGGTTAACAGAGACGGACATTTACCTGATATTGTATTCCATACATAATTGCCGACATTAAATAAAACATTTATCAATATGAGATCCATTCTCTTTCATTTAATCAAAAATTATGAACAAACAAAGTAGTATACCTTCCCGATGGACACCCTGTATATTTCGATTTTTTGTTGTTGCAGTACCAATTGATGAAATTTTAATTGATATTTTTTGGACTCCACATGGAGACTTTGAATATCAGTTTATATGTTTCGAATGGAAAATTTAAATTACAATTTAGTAATCAACTTTTCTAATAATTTTTAATATTCTCTGTAGATAAAATAGACATTCTTTCAAATATATGGATCATATCTAAAATAAAGTTGTTTTTTTTTTTGGTAAAAACTACGATATTCCATGCAGGTTGATACGTTTTGAATCAGCGAATAACGAAAATTTACCCAAATGCGGTAAGTTTCGAAGTTGTTAGTTGTGCCTTTCCAATTTTTTAGGCTCACATTTTTTTTGCACTGGTCTTGATAGGAATTCAAAGAGCTGGGATACGGGATGTCGATGAAATATTTCCGAAATGCCGAACAATTTATAACGTAAAATTTCCTCAGCAAAGTAAATTATTATAATAATTAGAATCTACTAGACGATGATGTAAAATTAATAAAAAGATGTAATACAAATAATGCTATTAGAGAAGAAACTATGTCGATGATTTGTCGAAAATATTATGACAACAATTCTCACCGAGGGGAATGTGAAATAATTTCTGTCATTTCCGAATTATTATATGCTCATCGGTTCTTTAGCCAGTTTTTATGTTATAAATTATCACTAAATGTTTGGTTAAATCGTACAAATGGAAAAAGCTTCAGTTGGATAGGGAGACGTACATTTTCAAATTGTTGGGGTTGGAGTTAAAGTCGACCAATTTGGATCCGATCCTACAGCCCCGCTAAAAATCCTTATATGTATATACTGACAATTGAAAAAATTTAACATATATTGTAAAGAGCTTAGATATTGACACGCTTTAAAAATGACCACTGAAGGTTTCAGTTTATTTCTGACTTAAATATTACCTTGTTCCCAGTATAGTAAGTATATTCTGTAAATAAATCGAAAATGTCTCACTAATGAATTGCAGAGTGACATTTAAAGTGACACAAACCTATAATTAATTCCAATAAATTCGTGACTAGAGAAAAACGCTTGTCACGCTAAAACGTATACTTATTTGAAGTCCAAAAATAATCGATATTGGATCGAATTCAAGCAAAAATTTAATTTATTTGGTAGATTTGCGGAAATTATCAGTGCTTTGGATTGCCAACATTGTCAGAAAAATCCATTCAAAATTCTAACATCTCCCCTCGGTTGTTCAAATGAAAAAATGTGATACAATAATTTCTTGTTTAGTTTAAAAATTTCTTATGTTTTAATCTCATCGGCGATATTTGACATTATAAATATTGTATACTGTTTGTATTTTTTTGACCATGTACTGTACGCGAGCATCCAAACCACAAAAAAAGAAAGGAAAGAATTAAACGGCATAGCCCCAAATACAATGTGGTAAATGTGCCAATGTTTATGATTTCAAATTGCAATCAAAAGTGAGTTCATTTATACAAACAATTTTGACTGTGGTTTAAACGTGTTTTCCAGTGAAAAAGTATACTTTCCAATAATTCTAATTACAACAATTGAGAGAAGTTTCTAATGCATGCTCCATTATAGGGAAGTGTTAAAGTCACAGTGGTGTTCGTAATTCCTGAAATTTTGGAAATAGAGAATATTGTCTATATAAAATCATCTTATGTGTAAAAAAAACTACTTTTTCACACATTTTTACAGTTTACATGTCAAAATGAATGGAAAATTGCATACAACATCGATTGCGCATAGGAAATTTATAAACCTTGGATGTCCAACCATTTGCATTTTATCGAAAAATTATGAATTGAGATAAGACGAGACTGTGTGGAATTTGATTCGATACTGTCAAAAAAGAAAAATGTTAAATGAAACACTGGATGATTTTCCAACAGACTTCCTATTTAATGCAAATAGTTTTGAGATCGAACACATAACATTAGTGGCGGCCACCTGAACACATATTTAACCCCACAACAATACATTGACCTGATACTGAGTTTTCAAAATAAATAATGTATCAATGAGAAAAAAGTGCGCATGGAACTTGCACAGTTCCATTTTTTCACACAAACCGCTCGTAGATAAATGACCACAGAATAAATGTGAATAACGTCAACTGATGACAGTAATGAATGAATTGATCACATTAAAAGACTTGACAACGATAACGTTCGTGGAGGTACCAATTTGTCAGATTTTCTCTAACTAAATTCAAGGTTTTCATTTAATATTTAAACAGTAGAATTGAAATTATCACTAAATTATCACTAAAAAAACCTATTACTCTTTATTTAGGGAATACACTTAAGGATTAAGTGAACGTTAATTGTATAGGGTGTTCCTTGTGGTTAATGAGAGTACATGACATTGAAAGTACTCATTTGTCTTGTATGAAGGTCAGAAATTGACAGCTTTAATCCATTTCAGATTTTCGATTCTAAATTGAAATAAGAAAAAAATTCAAACATATGTAGCAAACTTTTTAAAAAAGGTAAATAAATCACTGGGTAATCTTTGCTCAACACGTTTACAATCAAAACGCTCTGGGCATTTTAAAGGTAGAAACGTAAATTCCAAAAAATTACCACGATATACGCTTTATTTATAATTAAACATTTGGATTTGTGCATTCCTACTCTAATCTATTTATTCAATTCACACAAAGATTATACGACGCTCAAATGACTATCTATGATGTCAAGTTTCGATTGAAATTTCGCTAAGAACATACGAAATTGGTAATAGTTTTTAACCAAAATTGAGTCATCTTATTCTTCTTAGGTGGCGACTAAAATAGACATCCTTATCTATTACAAGCCGTCCATGGAAATTAATTCCAAGCGCTTTGATCATCTGCGCTTTTCCTCTAATTCGTCTTACTAAGCTTCGATAGTATTTCAAAAGCCTGGTCCTTCCAACGGAGTTTTGGTTGCCCTCTTCTGCGCATTCCATCGAGTTTATTTTCGAAACTTTCC
This sequence comes from Philornis downsi, assembly GCA_019455685.1. Taxonomy (NCBI): domain Eukaryota; kingdom Metazoa; phylum Arthropoda; class Insecta; order Diptera; family Muscidae; genus Philornis; species Philornis downsi. The sequence goes on along the minus strand of JAHXMU010026042.1, from coordinate 85,621 downwards.
GTGTCGGGGCATTTGGACCAACCGCACGACATGACCCAGCCAACGCCATTGTTGTATATTAAAGCGTTTGACCACGCCGATATCGGTAAATAGCTCATACAGCTCATTGTTCATGCGACGAAGATACTCGGCGTTAACGATGATGGGTCCATATATTTTCCGGAGTATTTTCCTCTCGAAAACTGGCAGTACTGATTCATTCGTTTGCACCATAATGCAGGATTTTGCGGCATATAACAAGGCAGGTGGAACCAACATCTGGTTCAGTCGGATTTTTGTGTGTCGAAAGAGGGCTTTATCATTGAATCGCTTGCTTACTCCATAGTAACAGCTGTTAGCAAGCAATACTCTTCTCTTTATCTCCATGCGGACATCATTTGTTTAGTTTACAGCTACTTCAAAATTATAGTTGTCAACGTTCACACAGTGTACCAAACGAGTAGACTCTTTGTTCGTTGAAACCCATACATTTTATTTTGTCCTCGTTTACCACCATACCCATTTTCGCTGCTTCCTTCTCGATGCTTGAGAAGGCTGCAATAACATCTCGCAGTTTTCTGTCAATAATGTCTATATCATCTGCATATGCGAGTAACATATGGCTTTTGTTAATGATGGTACCAGCCGTATTAACTGCAGCTTTCCTCATAATCATCTCCAACAGTATGTTGAAGAGGTCGCACAATAGGCTGTCGTCCTGCCTAAATCTTCATTTGGTGTAAAGAAATTGAGTCATAGAAAGATAAATTTAGAAAATAATTTCTCCAATCGAGGCACTCTAGACAATCAACAATTCAATCGCATGATTTTCACTCAAAGATTGAATTGACGATCAAATGGGTAGGTGTTACGTCATTTACTGTCGTCACTGAACTAGGAATTTATATCAAAAGTTTTGACTGAGATAGTAATTATGTAGATAATATTATGATATCTTTAATCTTATTTTAATGACGGCTTATTATTTAATTGTTTTTTGACACGAAGATCTAATAAAACCAACGCACAATGCTGTCGAGCTGACGTTTTCATTCCTATTATAATGAGCAAAAGTCATTATGCAGTTTGTGAATTCATAAACAGGGCCAAGAAGATCCCTTCTACACACTAAATGACAAAGCTTTATGAAACTTCTTTGTTTCTTTTTTTTTATATTGCTTTGATTACGTTTGTTATATCATTTCACAACTTATGAATTGATTATTCAATAAGGGTTTCATTTAGTCGGAGATAAGCTCGTCTTCAAATCATTGAAAATGTGTCATTATTTATCGGAAAAATATATATAAAATTATATGGAAATTATTGAAAATGTTAAACTGATTGAAAATATTTTTCGTATCAAAATTCTTATTAACTACTTGTAAGGGAAAATATAAGATACGTTTTTTTCCACAAATTGTTCAATGTTGTTTTGCCTTAAATCAAGGCGGCAATTGAACCATCTGGATATAAACGCCGTTTCAATGAGTAGTTTATATATAGGTAGACAAATAAAAAAATTGTCGGAAATTATACAAATTATGAAAAAGTAAAAGGATTTAAATGTTAAATATGTGTAGAACACAATATCTTCAGAATGGCCGCCTCAGCTCATTTTCAGCTGCTGCAGTCATTTTCTTTTTTTCTCAACATTTTGAATGGCTAATTCCCATTTGTGCGGTGGTATTTCGGATATTACGGCACAAATATTATATTTAAGTTCCAGAAAAGTTTGACGATATCAATAAATGTCTTCTTTACATGACATTACATAGTCTGGAAATCGAGTTTGCTATAAATTTTCAGCGATTCTGGCATTTTGAGCTGTGACTATTTGGTCTACATCTTAAAAGAGGATTATCCTATAAGAATTATATTGATAAAGAATGCTAATTATTTCAATAGAATTTCTGGATATGTATCCGTCTTTCACTGTGCGTCAACCCCTCAAAAAAAAAAAAACGCTCAATATTAAGTTGTAAAGAATCAAATTTCTTGCATACCATGGAAAGGTTACTCTCATACAATGATCTTAAAGGCATTTCTACTTTTGAACTCAGTGGATATAATTCTTAAGTTAAGCTCATGCCAAATTTAAAGTCTATTCATCCTTTTAGAGGAAAATACATTGTTAATGAAAACTTTCATTAATAAAATAAACTTTTTAATGAAAAATAAGGAAGGTATTCGTTATCTAATGTTACGAATCTAGTTCGTAAATATTCAAAAGTTTTGAATTGCAGAAGTTGGACAATTTTCACATAATTTCTTATATGAAATTTCGTGACAAATTAGAGCAGAAGCGCAGACGATCGAATTGCTTGGAATTATTTTCCACGGGTGGCGTGTAATAGATAAGGATGTCTATTTCAGCCGCCACCTACGAAGAAGAAGCTGACTCAATTTTGGTTAAAAAATATTACCAATTTCGTATGTTCTTAGCGAAATTTCAATCGAAACTTTACATCATAGGTAGTCATTCGATCGTCATATAATCTTTGTGTGAATTGAATAAATAGATTACAGTAAGAATGCACAAGTCCAAATGTTTAATTATGAATAGAGTGTATATCGCTGTACTTTTTTGGAATTTACTTTTCTTCATTTCGAAAATAAACATCTAGCTTAGTTTAGAACTATTAAATAAAATGCTCAGAGTGTTTTGATTGTAAACGCGCAGTTAACACTTAATCGTGTTCGATTTTTATTCATAATAGAATCTTATTGATTTGGAAATATCTTAAAGCACATTCAAAATTGACGCTTTGGATTTGTCGTCATCGCATCTATAATTGTGCCACAGGTCAGCCGTATGTAATTTCACATCAACACGATTTTTAATTTTTGCCGTTGTAGCTCGAAATTTTCAATAATTTTCCACATTCAAATTATTTAATCTCTTTTTATTAGATCGTACTTGATTTTCTATCACTTAATTTATTTATTTCGTTTCGATTTTTTGTTATCAATTAAAATAACATAATGCAAACATGCGACAGACAGATCAGTAGTGTGGTGACAGATCTTATATTTCTTATTGCAACAGAGTCGTCGTCGTTTCGTTGCCGTACAGCATTAATTCAAATGGTCAGACGTGCTTGGCTTAAAAAATAATTGTCGCAATTATACGATTAGAAGTCAAATTACTCGAACATTGTGTGAATATTTTTTTTTAATTGGCTTACAGTACATTTTGTCGAAAATAAGAAAAGACATTCAGTTGAGCACCATAATTGTAAAGATTTTGGTTTGTTCGAAAAGTTCGAACAAGTTAGTTCACCATAAGTCATTTTTTATGACGCAGAGTTCCTTGAAACACCATCATAATTTCCTCTCACACCTCTCTAAACTGTTTACTATTATTTATCTGTGTTCTCGTTCTAGTCGTGAGTGGTTACAGCGTTATAAAAACAAGTTTTAAAAAGTAAAAAAAAAAAAATGAACGAAAATGGGAATTTTAAGCATATTATGCTGTATTATTTCCAAAAAGGACAAACGGCTGCTACAGCCAGCCAAAAAATAAAGTCTGTTTATGAAGAAAACGGACCAAATGAAAGAACTTGCGAGAGCTGGCTTCAAAGATTTTCTACGGACGACTTCCCCGAAACGGACACTCCCAGATCAGGACGACCAAAAAAAATTGTTTTCCAGGAGGTGAGAGATTTAATTATTATTAATCCCCGTGCTACAGTTAGCGAAATAGCTGAAATAATAAAAAAAACAAAAAATCAATCTCAACCGTTCACGGGATCATAAAAGAGCTTGGATTTGTAAGCAACCTCGCTCTCTCACCGACACCTCACACTGCCTTGCTGAGCTGTCAGAAACTGTCAGAGCTTGGGTGGGCAGTTCTACATCACCCACCGTACTCCCCACACCACGCCCCGTCCGACTATCACCTATTTCGCAGTCTGAGCAGCCATTTGAAGGATTTGAATGCCCATAACAGCGAGGAAGTGAAAATTTGAATTAAACGCTTTTTTCAGGGAAATCCCGCGAATTTTGTGAGAGAGGAGTTAAAAAGCTCCCAGAGAGGTGGGAAGAAGTTATTAAAAAATGGCGAGATTAAATAATAGATTAAAATAATTGTTTTCTTATATACAAATTTGTAAATACATTCCTTTTAAAAACTGAACGAACTTTCCGAACCGCCTGATATATCTCTTGCGAGTAGTATAAATCAATTACGGGTAAAATCGCCATTCTGCTAAAAAGTACCAAGCATTGATCAAAAAAAAAAAAACAAAAAATATTTGTTTATTCATTCATATTTATTGTATCATCACTAAAGTAGACTCTTCCCTGAAATAATACATTTACACCAACAAATAATCTAATCATCAGAAATTTTTTTTAAAATGCATTCTCTGGAAAGGACTTTAGCTTCCGGGGCGAAGTTCTTTTTGTGTCTTCTATCGAGCCGCATCAGGTGAATATGACAGTTTGAAAAGAAATTCGTTCACAATGACAACCTTGTGAAATGCTGTAAAATTGTGTGTATAAAACTTGCAAATTATCTTGAGATTAACTAACGAAATCTAATAGAATAAAAATTATTGATCGCGCTTAAACTACTTGTGTTAGATTGTGTTTTCCAATTTTCATAATCAAAAATACCAAATAAATTCGGTCAGATTTGTAGGGAAAAACTGTCAAACAAATGAATTGATAAAATTGAGTAGAGTAAATGAAATCAATTACAGATAGCGCATAAACTTGTGTCAGAGTATCTACAAAAATTTTGGCTATCCGTTTAAGCGGGATTATTTTATAATGAATTCCCGGTTCCTTTTTGATTGAATGTAAATTTTGATTTTATTGCCCATTTAATGAATGTGTCTTATATCTATGCTAATTAAACGTTTTGTAAGAATTTCTTCATTTTGAGCAAATGAATTATTATTTAAGTAATTTTTGGATATTATCCTATATCATGCAAAACATACGTTTTTTAAAAATTTACATATTGAAACTGAACTGAACTGAAAAAATCGAGTAGAGTAAATAAAATAAATTATAGATCGTGCTTAAACTTCTTGTGTCAGATTATCGACACAAGACGTTTTCCAATTTTTATAATCGGAAAATCAAAAATATTAATAAATTCGGTCCGATTTGTAGAAAAAATCTGACAAAAAACTGAACTGACAAAATCAAGTACAGTAAAAAAAAAATTATAGATCGCGCTACAACTTCTTGTGTCCAATTATCGACAAAAATTCTGGCTATCCCTTTAAGAGGGGGTTTTTTTATGATGAATTCTTGGCATCTTTTTGGTAAAATGTAAATTTTGGTTTTACTGCTAATCTAAAGAATTTGTCTCATATCTACACTAATTGAAAGTTTTGTGGGAATTTCTTCATTTTGAATAAATGTATTATTTAAGCTATTTTTGGAAATTATCCTTTATTATATGAGATATAAATGTTAAAGAAATAAATTTACACATTTGGATACCTGCTCAAAATTTCAAGCATTTATACAACCTGAAAAACGATTTTTGACAGTAAACCACAGTTTACTTACAATATTGATTTAGAGCATTCTGAAGGTAATATGAATTGCATACAATTCCATGGTTTGCCGATACTTCGGTATTGAATATTTTGTATCGATTTGGAAAGATGTATTGTGTAAAAATTTGTGACATCTTAAAAAAATAATATTGGAGTTAATTCAGGCCGAAAAAACATGAATTTGTGCGGAAAAGTGTTTAAAACTGGTTGTTAATTTCACCTTCGGAATACAGTGGATTCAGGTGTTATTCTGCATACAAAAAAAAAATAAGTTTTCGATTTTTTGAAATAATTTTATTATTTCACATCAAAAAAAAGAAAAAAAAGGGGAATTTTAAAAGCAGAGTTATTAATCGATGGATATATCGAAGCATCTTAAGAGAGTTAGATCAAATTCTTGCAATTTCTAATCATTCTATAATTTCGTTAACATTTCTTTAAAATACGTAATTGAAATTTTCTATCAGTTTGTGCCTGCGAGCACTTGTTGTATTTGCTTTTACATATATACGATAATATATTAATATAAAAACTCAGTATTCGATTTAGTAATAATTTTATTTAATTAATGTTTCCTATTATTAATTTAATTTATTAATTTAATTAATTTTATTAAATTAATAATAATTTAGTAAATAATTGGGAATTTATTGTATTTATTTTTTAATACACATTTGAGGCAATCATTCATATAAGCAGTAACGTGCTTTACAAATGTTTTTATATAATGCCAACTCATTTCTAAGGTAGCTTTGCGATTTCAGAAAATTTCCATCATACGAGTATATATAGTACGAGTATAAGATCTAACTTTGCATTCGCCAGCAATTTGTATTTAATTAAATCAAAAAACTTCCAACTCACAAACATGTGTTTCAGTCACATTTCCGCAGAGATGACTTCATTTCTTGATAGAAATCACATAAACTACATGAGGAAATCATTGTGAATACTCGCTCCGGTCTCTATTTCATATCGTGGTATTCTTGAAAGGCGTTGTGGTTCAATTGTATTTTTGAAGAATACGATGAAGAAAAATGTGGTGGAAGGGTTTTATGTTTACAACCCGATAGATATTATTTACAATACATAATGAGTAATGGACCTAAGAGCGACGTGTTGTAGTCTAAACACAAATGTGTTCACATTTGCAATTGTGGTTTAATTTCTCCAATTATATTCAGTACAGCCAAGGCGAGAAGAATGTGCAGAAGGATTCACCGGCAACGCCGCCACCATTACCACCGTATAAATATGAAGTAGAAATTCAATATGTGACATTGTCACCATACGTGTCGGGGAAGAGAAACGAACACAACATGCGGCAGTTGTTTACACTACATTACATTTTCATTCACATTTTCAATTTCGCCCATTAACTTACTTTTGAGGATATAACATTTCGTCTTGAAACAACTCGTCTATCACATAATGTGTAGTAATACTCGTATGTAGTTAGTCGATAGACGACATACTCGTATACTGCGCATACATCGTTATAGACATACACGCATAGTTACATATAAACTCATTGTAGTGTTTGCTTATTTGTTGTTTGTGGCCTAGTACTTAGTATACAAAATAAAACAGATTTATGGTTAGACTCCATCCAGTACATGAGCTGGTGAAAACACGTTTGGGCTACAACGCCAAAACTTCGCGTGATCACATTTCTAGCAAAGGATTGAATTTCTATTATTTAACAGTTATAATAAAAATAGTAATATTATTATAGATTAAAACGAAAAGAAATACCCATCTATTATTGCACTAACCATTTAGGAAATCGTTTTCTATATTCTCACATGGTTGTTTGTGTGCAATAAAACAATAAAACAGCAAGAAAACGTGCACAAAAGAATTGTGTTTTTCCACAGTATTCAATTACAGACTCGTATGTAGAAATCTGAAAACCTCAATCATTTAAGAAGCGCAACTTAAACTGTCATGAAACAGACATCATACTTTAAATAAATAATTTGGCGTTTGAAAAATTAATTAATTAAACCGTAAATACCTTAAAATTCCACAATTAAGCCGATCGGCAAATTAGCTTTTCTTGTGTTACCGCAAACAATTTTCTATAACAATGATAATAAAACTGTTTTGATTTTCTCTGTTGTTGGTATTTTCCAAATTCTAAGAAAAAAAAAACTCTAAAAAACAAAATTTTGGAACAAATTTGGGAGCTTTCATTAGACACTTTAGCATCTGAAATAATATACATTCCTTTGGTATATCCTAAAATGATTCTAAAGCGGCAAAATTGGCTTTTGGGCATACGAAATTAGAAAGAGCATATGGTCGTAAATGTGGTCCTATTAAAATACGCAATGTGAACGGTATGGATCATTTTAAGAGCGATAAAACCTTCATTTGGACAATTTTTGTAACTCTCGACTTTTCTGAAAATTATATTATGTTACATAAATAAAGTGCGTTTCATATTTATAAGGCCACCCATAACTTTGCATATTCAAATGTGTATAGAGGTGGTGATAAAGGGTGTCCCAAAAAGAACGCAAGATTTAAATGAATGATGCAGCAATTGAATTGTTTCTCTGGCTGTATGACATGTGGCGCCGTATTGTTGGAACCACATGCTCTCCACATTCATTTCTTCAATTCTAGGCACGAAAAAACTGGTTATCATTTCACGATACCGAACACCATTGACTGTTTCCGCTTGACATGCCTCATTTTCATAAAAAAAGGTCCAATGATTCCTCCAGCCCAAAATCCACACCACACAGTGACACGTTGAGGATGCATTTGCTTCTCGTGAATCATTTGAGGATTTTCCTCACCCCAAATGTGACAATTATGCCTATTGACGAAGCCATCAAGATGGTCACTGAAGCTGATTTTCTCGGCAAAATCAGCATTTTCATGTTGTCTGTCCAATACCTAATTAACGAATTCTCTTCGCTGTCCATGGTCAGCTGGCTTCAGTTCCTGAGTCAATTGAACTTTGTATGCATAAGATGCAAATCTTTCGTCAAAATTCGCTGCATAGTGGATTTGGAGACGCCAATTTGCTGAGCTCGGTGTCGAATTGAGGTGGATGGAGTTAGAGCGACATCATTAAGTACAGCTGCGACATTTTCGGTCGATCTACCTGGTCGAAGGCGCGTTGTTGTCTTTACATCACTAACAGATCCAGTTGTGGTAAATTTATCCATTAATCTCTTTACAATTGACTCTTTTGGAGCATTATTGTGACCGAAAATTGATCGCAATTTGCGAACTGTAGCCGCAAAACTTTCACCATTTTGGTGAAACAATTTCACAATGAGAATGCGTTGTTCATTCGTGTAGCGCTCCATTTTTACTAACCTCGTACCTTTTACTAGCAAACATTAACAATTGTTCAAATGTCAAACAATGACACTTCGAATGGCGTCAAATTTAAATCTTGCGTTCTTGTTGGGACACCCTTAGATTGATAGAGATGATTGATATGATGGCAGGGGGAGTAGCGCGGAATCCTCTGATCAATTTGATACTTCTGTCGTTGTAGTTGTGGAATTAAAATGTTGGGCTGTATTGTGAATTATCCAATAGCGATGATCTTTAGGAAGACCAATTTCACAGTTGGTTTCTACCAGAGAACTGCAAGTTGGAACTTGAACTAATTTGGATCATATAATTTCACATGACTGTAATTTCGGTTGAACAATTGTTTATTTATATCGGTTATCCGATTCTATAAATTTGAATTAAATTTCATCAACTCTTCATCCTTGATCCAACCAAATCTTATTTGTTACATGTAATATAATTCCATTGAATATTATGATTTGCAAACGCTATGAAAACATTTGTATGCGAGCTATATTAAAACGTAATCAAATTGATCGTGCAGAAATTACAATTGATGATAAGTAAAAGATGAGAATTAGAATTACTGCCAATTCAAAGGAGGTTTATTCAGACAAAGAGTTGTGCTTCTGCGAGTTGAGATCTGATTTGTAAGTGATTTTTTCTCATTACAGAACTTCCGACAACAGTTAATTTCATATGTTACAATTCAGAATTCAGTTACATTTAGTACACATATTCTCACTCAATAGAGTTATGTAACCACTTAAGGGGCAGAAATTTGAGTTCATTCACAATGATATGTTTACAAAAGTATATTTAAGTATATATTTAAGTATAAAAGTATAAGTATAAAAAAAAAGATTAATTTTAATGTAAATTCAATGGCAATTTCAAATATATACACATATAATCTTAAAACTATGTCTAAAATATTGAAGTTTAGATAAAATGTTTTCCGTCTTCAATTTTTACAAGTCCTCTTTTGATAAATCTTATGAATTTTTTGATAATTTTACGATCTTAAAATTTTAAATAGGCCAATTACGCACTCAGCCGGCCGCAAACACTATTTGCATTTTGGTTGATTATTTTATAGTTTGCACATCGGAATATTCGATATCTAAGTCGGTTGTTTGAATAGTCAAAATATTTTCAAAAATCAATTAGTCTGACATATCAATTATAATTTTTGTTAAACAGTGTGCAACGTTGTGGTGGATTCGCATGGGTATTTTAAATATTATGAGAAATAGAATATTTTACTGTTTGAAGCCAGAAAAGGGGGAAGTACACTAGACTAATATTACAAGGTACTGGGTGGCGCACCAATTGAACTACAGTAAAAAAATTTCAAATAACTTTTTTTTTATTTTTTGCCTTTATTGTATCGAAAATTGAATTTTATTTTATATAATTAATTGGTTTTGAAGATGATAGACCATCTTCATACATACGCGACAACTGATCAGAAAATTATTCACTGCGGCTTGAAGGGCTGAAGTGGAGATCGCCTCAATTATTGTTTTAGTGGACTGCTTCAATTCAGATATTACAAATTTATTGGTTTCGTTTTGTACACCTCTTGCTTGACATACCCCATAAAAAAGTCTGGTGCAGTCAGGTGAAGAAAGTGGAGCTTCTGGATATTAAGTTGTATGCCAATTTTCGTTGGAGCTCCGGCATAATTGGTCTGGTTATGTGTGCAGTTACTCCAGCCAAATGCTGGTAACTGTAACTAAATGCGGTTGAAACGGATACATCTTCGGCGCAGTTCTGAGTAAAAAAAAACTCCTTCAACATCTTTAAATAATGATCAGCACTGACTGTTACTGTCACACTGTAGCATGATTCGTGCGCCACCCTGTATATTAGGCAGGAATAAAGTGCAACATAAACATGAACCCAATTTTAGAATCCAGTTAGTGTACCAAGTCAATGTAAAAAAAACATTTCCAAATTTTGTTCAGGATGTGTAAAAGTTTACTCACTCCATTTATGTTAAAACCACAATAGTTTATAAATAATATTAAGAGCATAAAAATTTAATAAAAATTCAATATCTCAATTTTATAATTGTATTCCCAAAATCTATTAAAAGTGTTTTGTTTTCCATTTTGATGCCTGGTGCTATGAAATATAATCAAACACGCTTGGAGAATTATATGACCTACGACCGTTTTCTAAAAGTTGGGATTTTACAGGGTGGCGCAATAGAACGTGCATATTTAAAAAATAGATTAAAAAATAAATACAAAAGGTATGGTTAAAATAAATCTAAAGCATTGTAAAGTAATAAATGGAGTTTATTTTCTAAAAATAACATCATCTAAATGGTGACCTTCTCTACGACGGCACTCCTTTAACCGCAAACGAAAATTATTGAAAACTTTCTTCAGTAATACTGGTGTAATGGCTGCCATTTCACCACGGATATTCTCCTTGAGCTGAACGATGTTTCTTGGATTATTACTGTAGACTTTATGTTTGATGAATATTATGAAAAAATTTACATCATACATATGTCAATTTTCTTACTTATTTTGAGTAAAGAATTTCGAATAACTGTCTTTTTGTAGGAAAATGAGGAAATATTGAAATCAAATTTTGCTTTTTTTGCTGGGAAATCTTTCAAATGTAGTAAAATATTGATACCAATTCTGGAGGAAACATTGATTTTTTTCTAATGGAAAACAACTCAATTTATAATAAGAAATTTCAGGGAAAATGTTCGCTAAATCGTTCAATATATATGGGAGATATCGCAAAGGAATGGCAATGGAGTCTACTTTCATTCTCAGATTTAACTTCAATTTTTAATAAGAAATTTCAGAGAAAATTTTCGGCAAATCGTTCAATATATATGGGAGTTATAGGAAGGGATTGGCAATGGAGTCTACTTTCATTCTCAGATTTAACTTCAATTTTTAATTAGAAATTTCAAAAAAAAAATTTTCGGGAAATCGCTCAATATATATGGGAGATATAGGAAGGGATTGGCAATGGAGTCTACTTTCATTATCAGATCTAACTTCATTTAATGCGTGGTATTTGATAAAAATGGCCGAATTTCACGGAATTAAAAGAAAATTATGAATCTAAGAATGTGTAAATTCAGTCAGTTATTTGTAAGCAAAATATAGGAATCTGGGTAGGTGAACGTTTGAATTTTTTCAAGTTTTATCACGATTTATAAAGCAAAAGAAAAAAAAAGAGAGGGAGAGAATACTGGTTGCTGCGATGAAACAATTAGAAATACAAAATGAAAGGCAGAATGTCGGGAAATCTATCAATTTAGGAGGTATCGGAGGGGGAGACTCAAAATAACCCATTTTCTTTGTTATATTTTATGGCTGTATTAAGAGATCTTTATCTTAATTTGATAACTCTATAAATATTTTCTAGAGGAATATATTTTTTTGTAAAGTCTTACGAATACGAATTCATATATTTGAAAAAGCCGAATTATAGCATGCTTGAAAAAGTGTGGTAAAGACATCGTCTATTTTGTTGCGCAGTGAATGATTGAAAAAAATGAAGGGATACGTTTCTATTATACTTTTTTCTATTTTAGTTTGTCTTTTTTTCTGAATCCACAAAGACTCCGTTTACAAATAAGTATATGATATTGACAACAAGAAGAACCATTTGTGAGCAGAAAATTAAATACTTCTTTCAATTTAGTATTTCTTTGTCCAACAAGGACATTATCCTTTTACCCATTTCAAATAAAGTAGAAGTCACAATCAACGTTAAACCATCCCTGTCGTTGGATATGACGCCACAAACATATTGAAATTAACATAGAAATCAAAATTTTGAAGACATTCATAAGTTCTAAACTCTAACATTTTTGTATCTAATTTGTATACTTTTTCATAATTCAAATTGTTCTAAAATTGAAAAAATTTAAGTTTTTCTGTACTAAATTTTGGAAAATTAAAAAAAAAAAATGCAAAAATAAATTATTAAAAAACGTGTCCACACAAAATTGTTTAATGCAATTCTCGGCTTCCATAATCGATTACAATTAATATTTTTTGCTTTTCCAAACGTTAAACCGTATTCATTTTCTCTAGACTCAATTCTTCATTCATTTATAATAATCATTACTGTTGCTTTACATAATATTTCCAAAGGAAATGTTTAATATTTTCCCCGAAATCTCAAAGTCATTATGCGAACAATATTGCAGCAAAGTAAAAGTTTAATTATCTCAAATAGATGAAATGATTTGGTGTTATTATTATCTTTCCTTAAATGGTAGCTTTCGACGGAAACAAAGAAAGTAACTAATATTAATTACGCCTTTTCACGTCATTTTTTCGCCTCCACTCGTCCGACCAACAATCAATAAAATTCAATGATTAGACATTAAATTTATAGGATTTATTTTGTGTCAGTTCAGCCTTTTTTTGTGTGCGAGTAATCTAAATAAAAAAAAATGTGGCTGCTCTCAACCATGTTTTCGATGAACAATCAATATTTCAAATATTTTGTTTTATTTCCTGTTTCCTACCACCATGACGGCAGGCGGTGGTGATTGGTAGCTTGATTGCGCTTGACTGGATGTTGTTTTGGTGACCAAATGTTGGATGGAGTCAATGGCGACAAAACCAATACGTAAGCGATTCAGCTAACAGTAACAGTAAATATGTATTAACAGTATATTTGTATGTATTAGAATGTTCAATCTAAACTTGGCAATACCAAATATAAACAAAACAAACGAAATAAAAAAAAACGAAAACACAAAAATAACATACAAAATAATTACAACAAAACAAGCTGAAATGCCAGGCTTTGTTTTTGTGTTGTTTAGTTCACGAAAAATGGTCTAATCATTCATTACATGTCCCGCAAAGCTAAAGAATTTTATGCTTCATTACCGCCACCTACAGTCTGCGTTCAGAAATATAATGCTGGGGTGAAAACGGGGTATGAAGCCCAGCCAAAGTCGTAGTTAGTTGGTGCTGAACAAAGAAGTGGAGTCATTCTTTGCAGTTTCATTGAATGTAAATGTTGGGGAATTTTAAAGACCACAGTCAGAGGTCTGACGATAGCAAACTTTTTACATATTCTAAGGGTTCGGTTGATTTTAATGCTCCCTTTAGTTGAGTTCGTGTAATTGAACCGACCTTTAAGAGATTCATTTAAACCTTAACTGCATTTACATTTGCACACGGTTTTCACTAAGATAACATAAAAGTTCCCCGATACAACTTTGGAATGAATCCATCAGCAGTGGGTTCGTTGAACACTCACATTACTTACACGTTTAGTGCATTTTTCCATTTGAACTCAACAAAAACCACAAATGACCTTATGTGGGCTAGGAGGCAGGGGAGGAGATGGCTAACACATACAAACGCCAACGGCTTTTCCCTCTGATAAAATCTTGGCAATAGTTAAGCTTTTAAAATATCCAATTACTTGCTAATAGTTTGGGGTTATTGTCATCATAACTATCTTTTTTCCACCCTTTTGCCAGACTAATTGAAAGTCAAACAACAACAACAACAACAACAATATGTTGATAAGTTAACAAATAATTTGAGTAAACAATAAAGAAATCGGATAAAATGTTATTGTATACGACATTTGAAACAAAAAAAATGAATGTAAATGAAAAATAAGAAATAATTTGAAACTTGAATTTGTCGTTTTACTGCTGTATCGAATACGAATAAATTTGAATTAATAAAAATTAATGTCTACGAACTGTTTGGGAAATATAATAAACATAGTTATAAACTAAGAGAATGCAGAGTGTTGTATAAATTAAGTTATCTTTGGGGACCCCTTCAAAGAACGCGGTGTTTTTTAATGGCATTTACGTCACTGAGCACCGATATCGTCTTGCGTAATGATCAATGCAGATATGAATATTTCATTCGCGTGAACTGATTTAGACGTACCATCACTGAAGGTTCTTTTTGCATTGCTGTACAAGAGTGCTTATTGCCAAAAGGGGCATGGTTTTTATCACATATTGTTAAGACTTCAAACATAATAAAAAAAATTAAATTAAAATTTATTGAAGCCTTCCGTGTGATGAATTGGAAAAGGAGTGCAAAAGTCGGAAGCGTTTGGAATACAAAATTTCTATTCCTGCTATGCTACTCGTGTGTAGAGAAAATTTCGATTTTTGAAAAGTAGTTCAATTTTTTTTTGGGAGATGCCAGAGAAGGTGTGACAATGGATTCTACTAGACGATTATATGTGCAAGTTTGACTAAATTTACTGCAATTGCTTGAAAGACATCAAAAATCCGATTCTTTGAATGGGAGATATCAGAAGAGACGTGGCAATGCAGCACATTATCTTGGTATATGCCAAATTTAATTGAACTAAATGAAAAATATGAACTTTAATAGTTTATCGACCGATTTTTTTTCTTAAATTTTGCAAAGGATTATGAAGAAATACCCAAGATTAATAAATTAAGTTAATGCAGGCTGCGAATTAGAAATTACAGGGCGAAGATAGATTGAATTTTGGTAAATCGGTCAATTCGTATGGAAGTTACCAGATAATTTAGAACTTTAGTTAAATTATAGGTTCCATCTGCATTTGTGTGGACTGCTCTAGAGAGTTCAAATTTAGATTGCTGCAGCGTACGAAATTTCATTCGCGTGAACTGATTACACGTAATTTCACTGAAGGTTCTTTTTGCATTGGAGTAAAAGAATGTTTAACTTTAGTTAAACTGAAAAGTAAATACAAACCTAAGAATATATACAGTTCAATCTGGACTATACCAGAGGGGGCTTGGATATAATGAAGTGCAATGGATAACAATTTAGATTGCTGTAGGCTACGAATTAGAAAACACAGAGAAAAATTTGAATTTCGGTTTTCGATCAATCAGTATGGGTCAGTATGGTCGGTAGGCTATGCCTAGTTTTAAAAATTTTCATAAAGATTTAAGACAGTAACCATGTGTGCTGGTCAAGCGGACACATACATATTCATTGACTTGAAAAAGTCGTGAAACATATTTGGTCAAAAAAATACTTGGTCATTTAAGATTTTTTTTCTGCAAACTACGTTTAACTATGGGCTAAGCAAGCGATTCAGTGATAAAGCCATCTCTCGACACACAAAAATCCAACTGTACCAGATGTTGGTTCTACCTGTCTTGTTATATGGCGCAGAATCCGGAAAATACTCCGGAAAATATATGGACCCATCATCGTTAACGAAGAGTATCGGCGTCGTATCAACAGTGAGCTGTATGAGCTATATGCCGACATCGGCGTGGTCAAATGCATTAATATAAAGCGAATGCTTTGGGTGGGTCATGTTGTGCGGATGGACCCAAATGCTCCAGCACCGAAAGTTTTCGACAACGAACTCGATGGACGGCGCTGAAGAGGGCGACCAAAACTCCATTGGAAGGACCAGGCTTTTGAAATACTGTCGAAGCTTAATGTGACGAATTGGAGAAGAAGGGCAAAAGATCGAAGCGCTTGGAATTATTTTATACGGGTGGCGTACAATAGATAAGGATGTATATTCCAGTCGCCAAATAAGAAGAAGAAGAAATGATATACATAAATTTAGTTTTGTCTCACCCATAAAATCTTGCCACACTTCGGATCAGAATGTTGGAATGTTTAGGAAATCTTTCCAAAGTTTTTGCCATCAAATACAAAATTCTATTCGAGCAATTCTAATTGATTGTATTTGATTCGATCGAATTTTTTTAATTATTTCGAATTAAATTTTGTTTCGGGTTTTAAGGGGCTTCTTCTACATTCTGAAGTTTTTATGGAGATACAAAAACCGAGTCAATTCAACGGATTGTTGTATTGTATTGTTGACGATTTTTCTTGCTGGAGCATTTTCGCGTTTTCGCTTAATCTGTACTCTCTGCTGTGTTTTGATGAACTTAATAATAATGTTAGAATATCGATAATGCCGCCCTTAATGCGAAGACAAAGATCTCAGTCATCGGTTTTGGTAACTGCCACCACTTTACCATTCGTTTGCGCAAATATCTATGATTCTCCATGTAGTAAGACAGACTTAGTAAATATCTGGTGCAGCTGAATTTTTATTCATCAAGAATGGAATTTTTTCTTAAAGTAATTAATTAGTCCAAGGCTCTGCGCTTTAACATCTATTTGTGTTCTTTATTTTATTTTATTTTATTATATTTTATTTTAT
>JAHXMU010026042.1:32042-48630 GCA_019455685.1 Philornis downsi | reverse complement strand
TTGAAATTGTGACACAAAATCGCTTTAGGAATTATGTTATGAAAAACTGCATTCATGTTGCTGCTGCTAATGTTGTGTTGCTGCAAAGGGATCGTCGTCGTGCTTTATTGATCGTGTGGAAAACAGTTGTTTCATTATCTGCGTGATATGCATTTGTTAAGGGGGATTTCGTTTTGTAATTTTGGGACTGGGTTATAAATCAATTTAAGCTCATCGATTGTGAAGGTAGTGAGACACGGTTATTACCGTTGTCAAAACGGTTGAGACCGATTAATTCGTGAAACAGTATTTCCCTAAGAATTCAACTGGCTGCCTGCTTATTATCTGATGATTATTGAAGATATAACTTTTGGAATAAACGGTAATCAAGTATTGTATTGTCTATGTTTTATGTGTTTTCGTATTAATTGTTTTTTGTTATTTTTTGTTAATAATTAATAATTCACAAAAACTAACAGAATGTAAAAAAAATAAGCCCATGTAAAAAAAACTCTTACGTCACAACAGAACAAAACAACAACACGGTTTAAATTGTAATAACTCAGTTACAAAACACACAAAAAAAAACAACAAAATTCCTTGCATCTCATAAATGAGATATGGGAGAGCTTCTAACACTCTGTGAGAATGGAAAGTTTCTCATGCGCGTTCTATTTTTAGACTCACCCAAATGGGATTTATACTTTAACGACGATTTCGAATGTCACAGTTTGAAAAGCATTCACCAGACTACTCGTCGAAGTGTTTGTCAGACACATCGAGATGACCGCCGCTTAAATAATGATGAGGGGCTGTATGCGGGATTGAACCCGCGGTCAGGCGGCCGACAGTCCCCTGTACTAAGCATCGCGACATGTTCGGCCACAATATAGAGCAATAACTTAGTTGTGGTGATTTGTGAATAGGACATAGTTTTGCCAATTTGTCTGTAGTATTCCGGATATGGCGTTCCAAAATTCGATAACTTAGACTTTAATGGTTACATCTGACAATGATTGTTCTGGAGTACCGCAAATGTATCGGTTATAATCCGGCCTGATAATGCGATGTTTAAAGCTGTATACGATTTGGAAGTCTTTCCCAATTTCAGAGATATAAAACAAAAACCCAATTAATTCCTTTGCATCCCAGGAATGGGATATGGAAGAGCTTGTTATATTCTATGAGCTTACACGTATTCTATTGTTAGACCCACTAAACAGGGTCTACAGTTTAACGACGATTTCGATCTTAATAGCATTCGCCAGACGCATTGAGGTGAGCGCCGCTTAAATAATGATAAGTGGCTGTATGCGGGATTGAACCCGCGGTCGTGCGAACGATAGTCGCATGTTCAAAGCATCCCACAATATACAGAGATAACTCAGTTGTAGTAATTTTTAAATAGCGCATAGTTTTTCCAATTTGACTTTAGTATTCCGGATATAGCGATCCAAAATTCGATAAGTTCTATTTTAAAGACTACATCTGCCTAAGATTATTCTGAAGTGCTGCAAATGTATCGGTTATAATTCGGCATGCTAGTGCAATCTTTAAAACCAATTTCAGAGATATGAACCAAAAACTAATTAATTCGTTTGCATCCCAGGAATGGGATATGGAAGAGCTTCTCGCATTCTATGAGCTTACACGTATTCTATTCACTAAATAGGGTCTGCAGTTTAACGACCATTTCGATTTTAATAGCATTTACTAAGCTTATTGATTACTCGACTACTCGAAGTATTTGCCAGAAGCATTGAGGTGACCGCCACTCAAATAATGATAAGTGACTGTATGCGGGATTGAACCTGCGGCCATGCGAACGATAGTCGCATGTACTAAACGTCGCACCACGGTCGGCTACAATATATAGAAATAACACAGTTGCAGTGATCTTTAAATAGGACATAGTTTTTCTAATTTGTCTGCAGTATTTCGGATATGGCGTTCCAAAATTCGATAAGTTCCATTTTAATGGTTACATCTGCCAATGATTATTTTGGAGTACCGCAAATGTATCGGTTATAATTCGGTCTGCTAACACGATCTCTAAAGCTTAATGCGTTTTACAAACTTGTCGATTATTAGACTACTCGAAGTATTCGCCAGACACATTGAGGTGACTTCCGCTTAAATACTGATCAAACGAACGATATTTTCGTGCACTAACCATTACGATACGGTCGGTCACGGACATATGTATATTGAAATGAAGTTTGAACAAAAGAAAAATTTGGTCATATTTGCGCTGCCTTCTGAGCAACCCCAGTATCAAGCAACAGCAACATAACGCTTTTATAAAAATTTACATTGAGGACTCATAAAAACGCCAATTAAGTAAAGCTTTTGCATAGTTTTATTGAGACATATATTAAGTAAAACCAACAATGATTATCAAAAAGAAATTTTGAAATCTTTAGTTCGAAGTTAGTTTTAATTCAGCCTTCAAAATGCAGTCGCTAAATTGGTGTGGTTAATATGAACCATGATATCTTCATAACTGTCAGCACGAGAAATGTAAGAATACGACTATAACTGTTAGCGTAATAATAATATTGAAAATGGTATTCTTCTTCTTGATATATGTCTTTAGCAGGCATTCGAAAACATGGGTTTTTAATACATCAACGGCTTCTTCTGCCGAAAAAATTGTCCTTAATGTAGCTCTTCATTGACTTGCGAGAACAAGAAGAAGTCAGTGGATGCCAAATTAGGACTGTACGAGGATGTCCAACAAATTCAACGTTTTAAATGCTCAACTCTCATTCTCGTGGTGTGGAATTATCCGTCTTTGGCGATTAGTTATCCTTTGCACTTCGAACACTTCTGGCAAACAAATAATGGTGTGTCATAACGAATTGATTGTTCTTCATTGCGCTAAAGGAACTGTCGTCATGTAAAAAATGAGCCGAATGTACGGGTGGTTCATGATGGACCAAATCCAAAAATAGTTGTTCGCATATAAAGGGCTGCAAAATAACATGGACCATTTGTTTCACAGTGCTTTTTGTATTAACAATTTTTTTTTTTTGATTTGGTTCAATCGGCTGATATTTTGTGTCAAGTTCATCGTACAGATTCTTGATTTTCCACCTTTCACAATGTTAAGGTACACACATCCTTTAAAGCACCCCCCCACAGAGTTTTGCCAAAAAAAAATATTTTTCTAAATGAATAAGCAAAATATATGTCCATAAAGAGTTATTCATTTAGCGGTTTCGAAACCCCCGCTCTGGCAAGGCTGCCAGCTGTTAAATACCTGTCATCTGAAGTGTTATTTATTTTGTAAAAGTTTTGCCATTTGCGAACATGGATCGTTTAACAACCGAAGAACGCGTACAAATAGTTAAAACTTACTACAGAAGTGGCGATTCAAACGTAAGCACTTTTCGTGCATTACGAGGTGATTTTGTCCGTCATAATCGACCTACCGTGCAAGTAATTAGTAATTAGATTATAAAGAAATTTCAAAAGACTAGAAGCGCTACGGATATGGTTAGGCCTGTGCATCATTGCAATGCACACATTGGCGAAAACATCGCTTCTGTTAGTGAATGTATTGCGGATGTACCGAATTTCAATTCAGAGCACTATGGCTGTATGATAACCGACTTTTTTTGGCCAGCAATTAAAGAGTATGACCTGGAAAATATGTGGTTCCAACAAAACAGTGCCACTAGACACAGAAAATTTTGTTTTTATTGCATGAGAAATTTCCAGGTAGCGTAATTTTACGTTTTGGCGACGTCAATTGGTCAATGACATTATGCGAATTGACGCCGTTAAACTTTTTTTGTGTAGCTATGTCGGAGACCATATTTACATGGTTAATCCTCAAATGTTTGAGCAGTATTTGAAAACCAAAATTCGTAAGTTATCGCCGACATAGCGCCCAAAATTAGCGAAAAAGTTGTCGAAAATTACCTGAAAATAATTCACTCTGCAAGCATTTAATTGACATTACATTTCGTACATAATGGCTAGATCCAATCATTGTAATGAAATAAAAGTTTCTGTATAAACCTCCAATTTTATACTTACTTTTAACTAACTTACATTATTTAATTAATAAAATAATTTTGAATTTTGTAATTAAATGAATTAATCAACGAAAATATAAAATTTAAATGTCATAAAAAATAACGCTCTTATTTAAGTAATCTTAAAAATAATATAATGTACAAAGTAATTATCGATAAATATCCCTATGATTATTGTGAATTATTATAAACTGAAGAAAATATTAGAAAAGGAATATAAAAAATCCAATATTACAAGTTGCTGATTCAAAATCAGTTACTTTTGTAGGACAACAGTGAGCATCTTAATCTCTAGAAATAAATATATGTAATTAACTTTAATTCATTTCCATTTTTTCTATTTCTCCCTCTTTTTATGCGTTTTATATACATTAAATCTTAAATTTAATTGTAAAATTTCTTAACTCTGAGAAATTATACAATTATTCTAAAACCGCCAATTTTTTAGCCCAGAACTTAAGAATAAGAATTGCCCCCGATTAATTAACTCCAAACCAATCTCATGTGCAGTCCACTATCTCTCTACTAAGTTTCATCACAACAACACCGTCAGAGATTAAACCTGGATTATTCTCTTATAAAAATCATTATAGCTTTATCGAAATCATAGCTTTATGTGTATTTTATTACTTTTTGAAACTGAAAAATGGATAGACCTCGGAATCTTTTCACATTTTTTCATATAAAGGGTGTCCCAACAAGAACGCAAGATTTAAATTTAGCGCCATTCGAAATGTCATTGTTTGACATTTGAACAATTGTTATTGTTGGCTAGTAGAAGGTACGAGGTTAGTAAAAATGGAGCGCTACACAAATGAACAACACATTCTTATTGTAAAATTGTTTTACCAAAATGGTGAAAGTTATGCGGCAATTTGGGGTTACAATAATGCTACAAAGGAGCCAACTGTAAAGAGATTAATGGATAAATTTGCCAACACTGGGTCTGTTAGTGATGTAAAGACAAAAAACGCGCCTTTGACCAGGTCGATCGACCGAAAATGTCGCAGCTATACGTGATGATATCGCTCAAACTTCATGCACCTCAATTCGACACCGAGCTCAGCAAATTGGTGTCTCCAAATCCACTATGCAGCGAATTTTGACGTTCAGTTGACTCAGGAACTGAAGCCAGCTGACCATGGACAGCGAAGGGAATTCGTTAATTGGGTATCGGAGAGACAACATGAAAATACAGATTTTGCCGATAAAATTATCTTCAGTGACGACGCCCATTTCCATCTTGATGGCTTCGTCAATGGGCAGAATTGTCGCATTTGGGGTGAGAAAAATCCTCGAGTGATTCACGAGAAGCAAATGCATCCCCAACGTGTCACTGTGTGGTGTGGGTTTTGGGCTGGAGGAATCATTGGACCTTTTTTTTTATGAAAATGAGGCATGTCAAGCGCAAACAGTCAATGGCGTTCAGTATCGTGAAATGATAATCAGTTTTTTCGTACCTAGAATTGAAGAAATGAATGTGGAGGGCATGTGGTTTCAACAAGACGGCGCCACATGTCATACAGCCAGAGAAACAATTCGATTGCTACATCAGTCATTTAAATCTTGCGTTCTTGTTGGGACACCCTTTATATGAGACCCGTTTTGATATCTTTGCTCCCCGGTAACACAATATCTCGGATGTTCTAATTAAACTAACGAACAAAAAAAATTATAATTTAAAAAAAATTGTCCTTGACCAATAATAATTTAATGCCATTTTTGCGTTCGCATTCTCGAGATATATAAAAAATGTTATAACATTTTCAACTTTTCATAATATTTGCTTAATATTATGGGCCATTAATGTCAACTTAAAACTGGTAACAAAGTGCGTCGTATTCATTGTTCTCTAAAGTGATTAATGATGGACAAGCGGACTTTATTCATTTTATAATGAGTGTTGCATAAATCAAACACGATCAGGGTACAAACATTAAACAAAACAATCCGAATTTGATAAAAATTGGCCATCCTTTTGCTCTAAATTGAATTATAGAAATAAAAGTACTAAATTTTATGCAAAAAAAATTATTACTTTTACTTTTTCTACATAAAAATGTAAACCATCAACATTCATTGTTTGCAAAAAATAATATCAAAATGTGGCATTGGTTAACAATGAACATAATTTTCAAATATTTGTGGAGTTTTTTTTGTTTGTTTTCTATTAAAAGAAAAACTTTTAACTTAGTAGTAGTCTCTTTTAATGAATCCGCCGGCATCTCCAGCAGTTAATTGTTGCTCACATATTTCCACATTAACCTAATTAATTCTACTGTACAAAGGAATTTCAATTTCAAACAAAATTATCATCATGCTTCATTGCTTCATAAGAGACTTTAAAAACTCGTGTAAATTGGCCCAAATAATGATGAGAAATGCATACGAGTGTTGTAAAAGCGTTGAGCAAACCTTTAATGCAGACTCGTGGTGCACTCCTACAACTTGTTGCATGTTGCACAAATCCAACGCCATTCATCCAAACAGCCATCTACGAATATCCATCTATCTAGCTGCCCACATACAATTGCATTTCATAATGAACATTGGTTTCAATTATAATTAAATTAAATTGAAAAACTACACGAAAATCAAAAGGAAAAACACAATAACAACTACAACGCCAACAACCTATTTTATCGGCTACTGCATTCCCCTGCCCCAGCCGAAGAATGGGTCTACGGACTTTGGCGGGTTGCCCCTCTCAAAATTCAAATTGAAATTAAAATAGAAAACATATACAGTGAATGCAATGAAAAATAAAAGTAACAGTCCGTTAAAGCATAAAAAGTGAAACAAAATTAAGGGGAAAATGCCAAAGTGTAACATTTAAATGGCACTAAAAGTGAACAGCAACCAAGTACTGCCGGCAAGTGAACAAGTTTCTTGTTATTCCGTGATATTTCATTTAATGGGGTGGTCGCGGCTGCTGCTCCCCGATTTCTGATAGAAAACTAAAACTCGTAAAAAAATCATTTGAATGCGCAGCATAAAATCGGCTAATGTTGCCACAGCTGCTGCTAATTCTGATGCCGCCGTCGCCGCTACTGCCACTGCCGCCAACTGCATTAAGTTTGTTTTTATGTATGTGTTGTCTGTCCCTATGCTACATGTATAGGAGTAAATGTATCACTGTATATGTTGATTTCGTAGTTTGTTTAATTTACAAAAAATCAAATGATTTTCCGCCCATCTAAGCCGAAACCGGCAACTGGTACGAAATAGCAACAGAACTCAAAAGAGGGATTGACCGTGCAACATCCATCGCAAGATGGCAACGAATAAAGCACTCGGTTCGTGCACTTGTTCCATAATTAGCGTTGCAACGCAAATGTCTCTCTAATGCGTATGCGGCAGCAATTGCAGCAGAAAAAAAGGAAAAAAGAAAAAAAGCAACAGTCGCTTGTTTGCGTTGGCTGTTGCTGGTTTAGGTAGGCTTTTGCTGTATGTTGCAACAGACAGTGGGTTGAGATTTTCAAAAGAATGGCATACAATAAAAATGTCAGGGATTTCTTCAAAAGCAAAAGTCTTTGTTATGGCAGCAATAATAATATTTTTTTGCAAAAAAAGCCTACTTTTTTCTCAACATTGATTGCTTTTAGCTAAATAAATACGCCCAATGTGCCATCAACTTGAATTGCCCTCAGGTGATTTAATATTTAATTTTCGACCAGTTTTAATCATGCGAAGATAAAGTGGTGACATTAAAGTGTTCAAAGTATAGTTGTGACAAAAACATTAGGTGCGAAACTAAGTTCCAATAGATGTCGCCAGCTGTAAGTGTTGGTCGATTCTGCCATAACCTAAAAGTCATGAGCCAAGCTTAAGCATGTGGTAAACATACCACCTCGACACAACAGTGCTTTTCTTTTGACGTCATATTCTTTTGGTTGTGGGAATATGTTTTGTGCCAAATAATCGTTAAATGCGGGAAGTATTGAGTTTCTTCTTTCGAAGAAAATGGCCACTGAAACTCATCAAGAGCTTCAAAACGTTTACGGTGAGGCTGCTTTAAGTGAAACCACGTGTCAATATTGGTTCCGTCGCTTTAAAGACGGTGATTTTGGTGTTGACGACTGTTCGCGTGAAAGAAGACGAAAAACCTTCGAAGAGACTGAATTGACGCCACTGCTTGATGGAGGTTATCCCTGTGAAACGCAGGTAGAGCTTGCTTCAGTATTAGGAGTTACCCGGCAAGCCATTTCCAAGTGATTGCATGCGTTGGGAATGATTAAAAAAGCAAGAAACTCTTGGGTTCCTTATAAGTTGAAGCCAAGGAACGTTGAGCGTAGTTTTTTTTGTCTGTGAACAACTGCTTTAGCGACAAAAAAGGAAGGGCTTTTTTCATCGTATTGTAACGAGTGATGAAAAATGAGTTCATTATAGCAATCCAAAGAAAAGTAATTTAGGGGGCTGCCTGGTCATGCTTCTACGCCGTCGTCTCTGTCGAATATTCCCGCTGCGAAGGTTATACTCTGTATTTGGTCGGATCAGGTCAGTGTTATTTATTACGAGATGTTAAAACCAGCGAAACTAACACTGGGGATCGGTATTGACTTCAATTAATACAATTGAGCCAAGCTCTGCACGAAAAACGCCCACAATACGCGGAGAGGCATGAAAAAGTGGTTCTTCAGCATGACAACGCCCGGCCTCACGTGGTCAAGCCCGTTAAAACCTTCTTGGAAACGCTGAAATGGGAAGTTTTGCCCTATCCGCCATATTCTCCAGATATTGCGCCGTCCGATTATCTCTTGTACCATTCGATGGCACACGGTGTGACGGCTGACCAGCAGTTCCACTCATATAACGACATCAAGGAATGGCTAGATCCATGGAAAGCCTCAAAAGATGAACGGATTTATGTAACGGAATTCGACCTTTGTCAGAAAGATGGGAAAAAGTAGTAGCAAGCGATGGGCCATACTTTCAATAATTCATTTGTAAACATGTTTTCATAACAAAGTTGCATTTTCGTAAAAAAAAAACAGCGGGAACTTGGTTGCGCACCTAATATTATCTTAGGTTTCAATATGAAATGTTGCTATAAGAGAAAGGAAGAAGCACAACAGATTTGTAAAGGGTATACATATTTGAACTAGGAACTAGAACTGTTTGGAAAATTCTGGATTGGGTTTTGGTTATTTCTAAGTTATTTACAATCCTAAAAATTAAATTTTTCTCATTTGAAACATGTTAGAAAATATCACCCAAAGTGTGATCATTGAAATCAATTTTTTTAATATGACTAGAATAGAACACAACAGATTCGAAGAGGAGTATCCGATGAAATTGCCAGAAAATATTTGAACTGGAAACTGGAATTGCTTGGGAAATTATGAATTGGGTTTTGGGTATTTCCAAGTTACTTTTAATCCTTAAAATATTTCTCACTTAAAACTCATTTAAAATATGTTGGAAAATATCACCCAAAGCGTGATTATTATTGAAATCAAAATTTTTAATATAAATAGAATAGAACACAACAGATTCGTAGAGGGGTATCTGATGAAATTGCCAGGGTATATTTGGACTGGGAACTAGAACTGCTTGGAAAATTCCGCATTGGGGTTTGGTTGTTCTCAAGTTATTTAGAATCCTAAGCATTAAATTTTTCTTATTTGAAACATGTTAGAAAATATCACCCAAAGTGTGATCATTGAAATCAATTTTTTTAATATGAATAGAATAGAACACAACAGATTCGTAGAGGGGTCTCTGATGAAATTGCCAGGGTATATTTGAGCTGAGTTTTGAACTGCTAGGGAAATTCTGCAATGGGTTTTCATTATTCCCAAGTTAGAATATTAAAAATTAAATTTCCCTCATTTAAAACAAGTTGGAAAATATCACCCAAAATGTGATCATTATTGAAATTAATTTTTATTTGCATGTGAATAGAACAATATTGCCGCCATCATCTAATTCCATTTTTACTTTTGCAAATTACTTAAACATTCGAATTTTCTAAAAGTCGTTGTGACCGGGAAATACAGTTCCAGGCACTATAGTGCACAGTGGCGGCTATAAGACACACACTTAGATTTAGTGAGGAGTAGAGCGGCTCACGTTGTTTTCAATTTACATCAATGACATCTTTAGACATATACGAGTACATTCTCTTAAAACTCATTTATATTTCGATGATTTGCAACTGCTGGCTTATGAGAATAAATATTTTTTTTTGAAAACTTCCAAAATCGTGTAAATAATGAGTTTAAAAACATAAGTCGCTGGTGTGAAAATAATTTTAAACATACGAATCCGTCTAAATCAAAAGCAATAACATTTAATTTAATCCCCAGCAGATCTGTTTCGTTTATGTTAAATGATTTAATTATTGATAGTGTTAGCACCATAAAAATATTAGGATTTAGTATTGATGATGCTCTTAAATTTGAAAGCCATATCAGACAGGTAACTTCTAAAATTATATTCTTGCTACGTAAGTTATAATAACATAAATGTGTCTCTTCTGGTAAAAATATGAAAACATATCGCAAAGGCGATGTTGACGCCACACCTTATTAATGGGTTGGAAGTTTATTGTGGAACAAATATGTAGAGGTAAACTAGAACGATTAAAAATATGCTTTCAGCGTATAATTCGTTTTGTGTATAAATTGTGTATAAATTAATTAATAAATTAATTGTGCATAAATTAATGATCCACCATATACTATTGAGTTTTTGGGATGTACATTTGAAAACTTTATCGACCTTAGAACTATTTTGTTTTTTTTTACAAAAGTATGAAATTTTGAAAAATGAAAATTTTAAAAATTTTACATAGTTTCCAAATTTATATTTGGAAGATCTTCAAGAACCAATATTTTACAACTTCCTTTGGCACGAACGCTAGTAATGCAGTGGCCTTTTCGATTTCGTACTATACGATTACGGAATTCAATAATTCTATATGAACACAGAAGATTCTCACTATCATGTTTTGGATTTAAGAAGCTCTTAATGTCTTGCTTGCAGAATTATTATACTTCACTATAAATTGTTGATGCTACACATTTCATATCCTATCTTTCCCCATATTCGTTGTTAATACTGTTGATACTGTTGTTGTAATAATCATTATTAAAACTTTTTAAAAACTGAATTGTAAAATTTCAAGCATGGTTGGTCTGCGTAATCAATTTGGCCGTATGCGGCTTTGGATTACGATATGGAAATAAAAAACAAGATTTACATTACATTCAGCCGTCTTTGGCACCTTGAATATGACAGTTGAATGCCGTGTATTTTGTTGGTTTTCTGCAGATAAAGTAGCTGACATTTTGACAAAAAAAAAAAAAATAGTCTAAACTATGATTCCAAAAAGCAAAGAAATCGAATTGTAATATTTTTATATTTTTGCTATGGGCATCAGATAAAATACGAGGACGATTATCAAGTTTATTGTAGCAATCGGTTCAGAATTTTATACACAGAGTGGGCCATATGAGTGTTGGCGATTTAATTCTTCAATTTCTCGGTAACGCGTGGCGCGGGGTGGTGGGGGGATATGTTGTTCGCTGCGCCGCTTCCTGGAAATTTAGTCGCCATGGAGCCGTACACGGGAGTGCAGCGTGCATTTTGTGTCCGAGCGTATTACGAAAACAATAAATTAGTGATTACTGCACGACGTTTGTATCGGCATGAACACGGTTTACACGATTTAAGTGAAGTTCCAAGCGCCAATGTGATACGAAAATGGATCAGAATGTTCGAAACAACTGACTCAACAGTACCAATTACGGTTCGTGGTCGCCCAGTTTCTGCAAGATCAGCCGACATTGTGGAGCGTGTTCGTGTTTCAGCTCAGCGAAATCCGCAACAGGCCACACGTAAGAGAAGTCAGTCTTTGGATGTCAGAAGAACAACTTTACGACGAATTTTGAAACGTGATTTGCATTTAAAGGCTTATAAGATTCAGATAGTCCAAGAATTAAAACCCGATGATGCCAATAACCGACTTAATTTTTTCAATTTGATGCTAGAGCGGTTCAACAACAATCAACAACGTGATTTTTAGTGATGAGGCCAATTTTCACCTTAATGGCCATGTGAACAAGCAAAATTGTCAGTTCTGGTCCGGGACTAATCCCCGACGCTTGCATGAACGTCCTCTTCACAGCCCTAAGCTTGTCGTGTGGGCTGGGAAAGCGTCAACCGGTATTATTGGACCATACTTTTTTGAGGACGAAAGAGGGCTTGCGATGACGGTTAGAGCGAGCAATTATTGCAACATGCTAGCGGACTTTTTGGTGCCAGCTTTGCAAGAACTACAAGGCAATACCTCGAGGATGTGGTTTCAACAGGATGGGGCCACATGTCATACGGCTAGGGTATCCATAGAGCTGCTGAAAAATGTTTTCCCTGGAAAACTCATTTCGAATGGGGGGGATATTGAATGGCCCCCACGTAGCCCCGATCTCTCTCCATGCGATTATTTTCTATGGGGCTACCTCAAATCGGTAGTCTAGGAGAATAATCCGACCAATTTAGAGCAGTTGAAGAGGAACATTATTCAGGAAAGTAACAAAATACCGAGAACAACTTTCCAACGAGTTTTCCAAAATTTGCGACTTCGGTTCCAAGAGTGTCAAGCAGCCGAGGGAAGCCATTTGGACAACATTATTTTTAAGTCTTAAAAATCCCCATGCTTCTACTTTTTAAAAATACAAATATATTTTTTTTATGTTTCGTAGTTTTTTTTAATTGAATATTTAAACCGCCAACACCCTTATGGCCCACCCTGTATAATATTTTTCAAATATTATACTCTTGAATTTTATGACATGGGATCCCGTTTTCCGGAAATGACGTTTGTGATAAAAATACGCTAAACGATTTTGGCTCCGATTGTTGGTTGTCTTTCAAACTACAACATTCGTTTGCCACTTTGTTCATTTTAAGCACAGTTGCTGTTGAGAAATTGGTATTTTTGACGTATCCTCCTTAATATTTGCAGTTGGTCTCACTGTGCTTGTTTGAAAAATACATTTGAATTTTTTACAAACATTATGAGCAACTCTATGAAGAGCATTGCACATGTTTTTATTTTGAAGTTTTCTTTTTAATATGGAAAAATTACATTTCCGCCTTGTTTGAAGTATACGAGTGAGTATGTACATGTATTCGTGTTTTTATTCTGCTGGTAAATGAGAATTTGTTTATGTATAAGAATATATACGATACATACATACAAGCGTTCATACATGGATGTATTCTTAATATTAAGTGCTACGCCCTTTTTGATTAACCCCTTTGCAAAAAAGCACCACGTCTACTCATCATATTTTTCTTTATTGGCAGACGTCAATTGCAGCACGTAAATTTATACATAATTTATGCATTTACCGATAACAAAAAAATCGTCAATTCATAAATATGTACATATTGATGGCATATGTATGTATGTGGCTGTAAATGCTGCTGCCCCTGTTTGCATTAAACTACAATATTTTACTGATTAGGCTGTAGAATTTATGCACTGCAGCCATTATTGTTGCTGCCAGTTGTTTTTGTCATCATATTCGCGTATCCATGGTCCTACACTCTCTCTTTTCTTAGAGATTGCAAAAAAAGAATGAAAAAAAAAAAAACAGAAAATATAATATCAACAAAATCGGGGAAAACGAAACATATCCATGAACTTGAAAGTCGTAGTTGCGACAGACTTGTTTATGGAGCCGCGATGATGCATCAATGCGAATTCTATACAAATCGCGCTCTGTTTATTGCTGGTCCTCCAGCGACAACAACCGCATACGAAAAAAAGTCAGTAAGTGGTTTATACGAATCGTAAGAGTTTGTGCGGAATGCGAAACGCCAGTCTATGCCACACATTGTATATAAAAGCCGGTACGACCCACTTTAAAAAATTCTATATCTGCCTGGGTGCGCTGCTGAGAATGCATACAAACACTCTTTCACACTCGTATGTCCGTTCATTCGTAGCCATGGAACAGCTGTGGAAAAGTCTGCTGCACTGTCAAGTTGAGGAAAAGAGTGGAAAATAAATCGTTAAGCCCTCTATTGTCACACAGGCATTATTTACTTACCCGTACGACGGACGTAAGAGTGCTACAACTCGTACTTTACGCATGACATTATGTTGTCAGTTCAAAAGAGATACAGTACATGGTCAAAATGATATGAACTTTGGCGGTGGTGTTTGTTTTATGAATTAACATCAAAGTTGGGAACTTTTAGCCTGTCTCTAGATTTCCTATAATTGGATAGCCGGGCCGAAATAGAGGATTGTGGTTAAGGCTATCGAAAGGCTGTATTTTTTTTTTTTTTTTTTGAAAACATATTTCTCTGTTTGTTTGAATCATTTTATTCATTATAACAATGTTTTTACTGTGAAAAAGTGAATATTCAACCCTCAATATATGTTTATGGATACAGCCCTAAATATACCGGTTTGTTTTTTAAACCTCTTGAAAATACCGATTATTTTTTTGGGTTTCCTCGCTCTATAAAATACATTTTTAAATAAACGATGTTGGCCAAAAGTCTAATAATAGCCAATTAAACTATTTTCACTATTCTTTTTTATTCGTTTGGAGGTAAAATGTGTAAAGATCAGTTTTAAACAATTTTCAAATTTCTGCAGTAGTGAATTGAGAAAATCATAAACTTTTTGTTTGTTAAATTCTCCTCCCCCGCAATACAAAATTACGATTTTGATTTCGCATTGCATTTTTTAATTGCAATGATTGATAAGTGGATTGGTTTGGAGGTGAACTCTGTAAAGATCAGTTTTAAAAAAATTTCAAATTTCTGCAGCAGTGAATTAAAGAAATCATACACTTTTTGTTTGTAAAATTCTCCTTCTCCGCAATACAAAATTACAATTCTGATTTTGCATTGAATTTTTTTAACTTTTCAAATAAGTGAAAGTGTTTTATTTCTTTTTCAAACCTCCTAAAAATACCGGGTTTTTTTGGTTTCCTCTCACTACGAAATACATTTTTAAATAAAAGGCCTGAAATGTAATAATAGCCACTTAAACTATATTCTTTATTACTAACAAGCTTGATTGATAAGTCGATGGTTTGGAGATAAAATCTGTAAAGATCAATTGTAAAAAATTTTAAAATTTCTGCACCAGTGAATTGAGAAAATCATAAACTTTTTGTTTGTAAAATTCTCTTCCCCCGCAATACAAATTTACGATTTTAATTTTGCATTGCAATTTTTTAACTCTTCAAACAAATGAAACTACTTTACATACCAGATTTTACTTCCAAAGCATTTAAATATTGGAATTATCCCTTTAAGCAACCGTTTACCCTCAAATATACTATTTAACAGAGCTCATAGCATTGCTACGGCATTCTTTATTTTAATAATTTAGATCGGGCAACCGTCCTTCACGTTTTTTCCCTCTTAGAGAGAAAACGAAATTTTCACCGTTCATCATGTGAATGTGCCCGCCAAAAATGTTTCGACTTTTATCAAGTTAGTACAGATTTCGTAAACTAGATTTGGCTAGAGATGCCAGCCTTAAAAAAAACTTCGTTTGGAAATATTTCTTTTTATCAAAAATTGTTAATTAAAGTGTTATTGATCAATTAAGTAAGGGATGTTGATTTTACGGCAAACTGCGGATTTGCCCATATTTTAAAGTGATTCTTTCAAAAAGTATAAATTTTTATTAACTTTTTTTTTTGGCGTAGGCCATACTTACAGGTGCATTTTTCATTGTTTTATGAGAAAAGCACGGCAGAAAAACGCTATATGGTTTCCAAACCAAACCCCTCTCATTTCTACTACTATTTCGTTACATAACTCATGGGCTAGTATTATTATATATTTATACTAGTTGTGCCTAAATTCGACAGAGTTTGTGGGAAATTCCCGGAAAATTTGCGGTGTCCCACTTCCACTTTTTGGGGAATTACCTGAGGTATCGGTAATAGCGTGCCATTCAGGCAACTTAGTTTTACGCCTTTTCACTTTAGCTACAACGAAACAATTGTTCGATTGCTTTACTGGGAAATACTTGATCTTTGTTAAAGGCAGTAGGCAAAGGTAGGTAAAGGAAAATTATACAAAGGATTCGTTTTTGGTAATTCCGTAGTATTGTATAATATATGGCAGCCCCTGTTAGTAGTATATAAACCAATTATTAATTTATAATAAGGTCCTTTACTTCATTAAATAATTGTACTTAACCGGGCAGGTTAACAAAATGAAAAAGACCTTGAAATTGTAGATCTTTTCAACGAAATTTAAAAAACATATCTACATTTGAAATGAAGTTGATTTTTTGCCGTATAAAGATTAAATTTGAAAACTGAAACGTTGTCAGTTATTTAAATACTTTTTCCGTTTAACCGACTATTTATTGCACAACAGTGTTGAATTTGTACACGTAAGGGCAAAAGCCCTTATTTAAGTGTGTTTATATCATGAATAATTAGGCTTTAATGCATAATACTGGAAAAAGTTTCAGTATCATATTCCCAAATTTGAACATAAAATTTCAGTTATTTTTACAATTGCTACGCTTTAAAAGGACCATCGGAATTACTCCTTCATTTTGCACATAAAATTTG
>JAHXMU010026042.1:0-32032 GCA_019455685.1 Philornis downsi | reverse complement strand
TTAAAAGGACCATCGGAATTACTCCTTCATTTTGCACATAAAATTTGAACATAAAATTTCAGTTATTTATACTATTGCTACGCTTCCAAAAGACCATCGCAATTACTACTGCATTTTGCATCGCTGATCTAGATTAGCTCAAAATTGGGTAGTCGCTCTTTTGGTCAGATTTAACTTAAATTGTGTCCCACAAGGCGGGTATTTCAAAAATTAGCGAACAACTTCTCGATCTTCAGTTCTTGTATTTTAAAAATCTTATAAATGTTACAAATGAAAAATCAAAAACATAATTTTCGTGAGATACTATCGTTTATGAAAGATGCAAAAAACAAATGCTTATTTTCGACATTATATTATGCGATCGAAGGCACAAATTTAAATAGAGTAATCCCTAAAGTGATTTTGACATTTTTATTTTGCAAACAAAAGTGCTTAGAATTAATTATACAATTGATTTTAAAGATGATTTAAATTTCAAATTTTCTTTTTTTAAATAGCTAACTTGCGTGGCACAACTTAACCTTAAAATAATATATCTGAAGCAATGTGATGACCAATTTGGAATTAGCACGCCTAAGACAGCCTCAAAAAGGACTTTAATTCATAGATAAGACAGCCTCAAAAAGGACTTTAATTCATAGATAATACATTTTTAACCTGGTACTGTGTGTGGAGGGTACTGACGACAGACGGACAGCCGGTTAGTTGGTTGAGTTTGGACTGTCACATTTTTATATACGAATATGTTGGTTTTGTACTCGATTGCACTCAATGCGAATACAAAGTTTGTTATGTTTACGTTTTGTGTTGTTGATAGCACGAGAGTTTTGCCTGCCTGTCTGCATCTTCTGTTGGAAGTTGTACTCGTATTGCGGAGATTTGGTTGTTGTGACCGACCGATCGACCGACCAACCAATCGTCTCGACCACTTTTAAAAGTTTTTGTCATCATTGTTTCTTCGTTTCTTTTCTGCCATGCAATTTTCTCTTTTTCCAGAAAATCAACATGTGTCACAAATTGATTTCTTGAGTTTCATGTGTTGTGCCCCTTCTACAAACAACAAACCCCTTCCACAACATGTGTGTCAAGCGAGAGTGTCAGTCTATTTCTTGCGTTTTAGTGTTTTTACAAAACGGAAATTGTACTTTTTAATAACTTTAATTAAGATTTAATGGAGTTTCATTATTATCACATGATGGATACAACCAATGCTTGTATGCCTAGTCTGTATCCCTGGCGATGAGAGTGAGTAAAGATGTTGGAACACTTTCACACAATGCTATCTGGTGGCATCTGGTCATCATCGACCGGAAAGAAAGTCAAATGGGAAAATTCTGGTTTATTTCTGTCGCATGCATAAGACTATGCAACAAGTGAATGTGATTAAGGGTCTCAAACAAATCAAATTATTATGAAAACATCTGGACCTGATATTACAAACCCTTGTAGGTTTTGCCCCTGATTTAATAACTTTGTTTTATAGATGCACGAAGATTAGATTTCAAAACCTTTGGATTTTTCTTCAATTAATCATAAACTGTTTCGAATTTTGTACTCCAATGTTTGCCTATAAGTATTGTACCTTTCGTCGTTTCACAAACGTGTCTAATGCACTTTACAGCGCGGCGCCAACTTTCAATAGAATCCTATATTTGACGCTTTTAGGGCCCGAGGGTCTTGCTCCCCATTTTTTTGGCGTTGTATCCGCAATTAGTTGGGACAAGAAATTCGTATTTGTTGAATAGTGGGTTACCTCACTCTTAGAACGGCAAATATGTACATATGTACACATGATGTGTAGGTGTCGTCCATTCGTAGTCACAGTGGATAGCGGCGGCATTACCCATTACATGTTTCCCTTGAGGTATGGATAAGGCGTTTACAGATTACCTATAGTGATGTGTAATGAAGTAATACGATTATCCATAACCCATGAGAGCGATAGACATATAAATCCATTTATCAAATAACAAATGACGAATTGTACGATTTTATCCGGTTATTCATTTCGAAAACGGAATGAATAAAACTGCAAGATGTTACTGCAACATTCTCAAGCTTTGAGAAGAAAGCAGCGAAAGTGGATCTGGTGGTAAACGAGGACAAAACAAAATTATTGGTTTCAATGAAGAAAAAATTTGCTCGTTTGGGACGCTGTGTTAACTTTGACAACTATACGAGTAATTTTGAGTTGGAGGAAGAATTCACCTACTTCGGTTCCGCTGTAAATAAAAAGGATAAACAAACAAAAGAGATAAAAAGGAGATTATTGCTTGCTAACAGATGTTACTATGGGGTAAGCAATCGATTTAGTTATAAAGCCCTCTCTCGACAAACAAAAATTCGACTGTACCAGACATTGGTTCTACCTGTCTTGTTATACGGCGCAGAATTCTGGGTTATGACGCAAGCGGATGAATCAGTACTGGCAGTGTTTGGGAGGAAAATATTCCGGAAAATTTATGGACTCATTATCGTTAATGAAGATTGTCGGTGTCGCATGAACAATGAGCTGTCGACATCGACGTGGTCAAACGCATTAATATACCGCGATTGCGTTGGCTGGGTCGTGTTGTGCGGATGGACCCAAATGCTCCGGCACCGAAAGTTTTCGACACCGAACTCGAAGGACGGCGGAGAGGAGGGCGACCAAAACTCCGTTGGAAGGACCAAGCTTTTGAAATACTATCGAAACTTGGTGTGACGAATTGGCGGAAAAGAGCAGAAGATCGAAGCACTTGCAATTATTTTCTACGGGTGGCGTATAATAGATAAGGACGTCTATTCCACTCGCCACCAGAGAAGAAGAAGTGGATAAAACAACTCTGTCCATTAGCCATGAATAACACGTACCCATTTTTGTTTCAAAGTATTAAAAAAGAGAAATTTCCATATCGCGGAAATGGAACGTCTGTTTGCAAATTTGTCGTTTTACAATTACCGCATTATATTTGTATCACTGCGTTCTTTTTATTTGTGCGAGTTTTCTAATATTTTGCAGCAAAACCAATAAAAGCTTTACTGAATTGCTTAAAATTCCATCTCGAATCGTTGGCAAGGTGTTTCTGGGCTGCGTAATAACCTATAATGTGTGACTTTCATTTGTCACATCTTCGTAGAATCAAGTTTAGGCAGAATTTTGGAAATGTTCAGTTTAAAGTTTTAATTATGCTTTTGACAAATTGCGTAATTTCGAATGCTCAATATATTTGGGAGAACTTTATATGCATATAGTCTGTAAAGCATGTGTTTGTCACATTCTTGCACCATATGTTTTTCGTTACGTTTAGAATAAGGCTTACGTTCTTTTTATTTCCATACTGTGTGCGATAGATGGCGTTCGAATATGTGCTCGTATGCCAGTGTGTTACGTGTAGGCAGCTAAACCGTTCATACTACTGTGAAGAAACTGTGGTAGTAAAAAGGGGTTGCTTTTTAAGATGCAATTTATGGATAGTGAGATTCAATAGAGAGTTACTCTAGTTGGGCATCCAATGTAATTCATAAATTTATATATATAATTTATAGTCTATATTGTGAGTATTGTCTTCAGACTTATGAAGAGGATTGAGTCATATCCATTTGTTTAATTGGCTAGTAAAACGTTAACGATCAGAATGGCATTCAGCCATTGGCAAAAAAATTCAGTAATTGCTGTTGAAAGCGGGCGTTACAAAAACGAAATCAATGCATATTTGATGAACACTGTGATACAACTGTATTTAACAAGTTAGTTTGAGTTTAACGAATTTTCTGTTTTTTTTTTATTTTTTTTTTGTTTGTCCCGTTTGGAGTTGGCACTAACTATGCAATAATTAATAATGACTTTGTGAGCCAAATAACAACACCTTCAAGAGCAGTGGTAACATTTGAAAAGAAAGTCTCCTCCAACGCCAAAAAACATCTACCTATCATCATGACTCTTTCCACCACTATCCATCACCACTACCCCCCACTACCACTCCCCATTACATATTGTGAGACACAATTACTTAGTGTTGCAATTGTAATTTCAAATTTTAATTGAGGTTTTTTGCATCTTAATAAGTTTCATGTATTATTGACAAATTTCACTCTAATAAATAACTGAATAAATAAAAATGTATGAAAAATTAATAAATATTTATGATTGCAAGAAGAGAAAAACACCGTTATGGCAGGGTTTTGCCTTTTTTTTTAATAAACACAAAAAAAAAACATATGAATGACAAC
This sequence comes from Philornis downsi, assembly GCA_019455685.1. Taxonomy (NCBI): domain Eukaryota; kingdom Metazoa; phylum Arthropoda; class Insecta; order Diptera; family Muscidae; genus Philornis; species Philornis downsi. Next base: position 27,820 of record JAHXMU010026042.1, on the reverse strand, counting down.
TGAAACTAACAGAAAAAAAGAAGAAATAATCTCGACATGAACTCAATTCGTGAAATAACCTGATTTTGTTTTTTCAATCTAAAGATATGTGTGAATTTGTAGGTCTGTCTATTTTGTAGTTTACCACAAAAACATCATGTCATATTAACAAACATTATTGCAATACTCACACGCTTGTAAATACATGTAAAGTGTACATCTGATTTTATGTACGTGTACAAAGGTACATATGTGCTAAATAACCCACAAAGTGCAAAGAAAACACACAATTTTAATGGGCACAGTGTTTTGATGGGTTTTAATTTTCGAGAAAAATGTTCTAATTTGACGACTCACGAATGCTCTGCTCTCGTGCAAACCATTTATTGAAACAACCATATTAGTAAGAAACAACAATGAAGATTCTCCGCTCTACAATGAGAGGAAAGTACTTATTTTAGACGACATTTAATATGAAGACAACATATATTTTGTCATTCGCGTCGAAACTGCTAAACAGATCATTAAAACAATGTTGAAACTGCAGTGGATTCTAAAAATCAAAATCAAAATCAAAATCAAAATCATTCAAATATGAGTACAGTAGAACTCCAATTATCCGAACTCCGATCAACCGAATCGCTGATTATCCGTATCGCTTTGAAACACTGAATGTATGTATTTGTACCTAAATGTTCATATGTACATATGTACATTCTTTTATTTTTATATATTCTTTTTATGTACTTTTACTTCTTTTTACTTTACTAATGCATACAATGCCAAAAATAAGCTCTTTTACTTTAAAATCCCCTTTTTTCAGAAAAAATCCAATTATCCGAATTTTTGATTATCCGAATGTGGTCCAATCCCAATTGATTCGGATAATTGGAGTTCTACTGTATATGGTTATCCATTTAGTGGTTTCAAAACCACCGGTGTGGCAAGACTGTCAGCTGTTAAATATCTATCTTCTGAAGTGTTATTTATTTAGTGAAAGGTTTGCCATTTCCGAATAAGGGTCGTTTGACAATCGAAGTATGCGTAAAAATACGAGTAGTTTAAATTTACTAGAAAACTGGTGATTCAAACGTGATTCAACATGACCGATTTTTGGCTTATTGAATTTGAAGTTTTCAGAAAGCGTAAATTTATGTTTTGGCGACGTCAATTGGCCGCCAATTTCATGCGACTTGACGCCGTTAGTGTTTTTTTGTAGGGCTACGTCAAAGACAGTATTTACGTAGATAACCCCCAAACATACCGCCGGAAATGTGTTAAAAAGTGATCGAAAACTACCTCAAAAGGATCCGCAGCGGCAACCAATCCAGAGGCGATCATTTCAATGACATTGTTTTTCGTACATAATTGCAAGGTGCAAGCATTATAATGAAATACAAGTTTCATCGAAATCATAGCTTTATGTGTGTTTTATTTAATTTTAGTTTTGAAACCAAGAAATGGATAACCCTGTTAATTATTTAAATCCTGTATACCTGGCGAAATTATTTACGTTATCACAAAAGTCGGAATTTTGAATTTTTATTCTATAAGCATTTGAACAATATTTATGTTCCGCAATATTTACAATTATACATTTTATAGTGGTTTTAATTGGTCAATTGGAAGAAATTTACTAAACCTGTATTACGAAGTAAGTAAGTAAGTAAGAAATGGATGGATTAATGAAATTTTGTTCTCAAATGGTCACTAAAGTAGTTCAATTCAGGAATATTTGACAAAAACTCTAATTATAACAGAGTTTCAACAAACATTTTGATTGAAATATGGACGAATCCTATTAAACGTGGGCGATATCAGTGTAGTTTTGTTGAAGCCACCATACAAATTGTTCATCTAAGCTAAATATCGCGTTATTTTTAATTGTTTGGGTTTTAATTTTCAAAAGAAAAAAAAAAAGAACGAAGAAAAAGTGTAAGAAATTTTTATTCGAGACGATGTTTGCAATTACATTTTATAATCTATCTATATATATATAAATGAATATCTGTCTGTCTGTGTACAAAAATAGTTTGTAAGAGAACTCCTCTCACACGGCGTACCCGATCTTCATGAAACTTTCAGGGCTTATTCGTGTCGGCCAGGAGAAGGTTTTTAACTATGTCCGAAGGTCGAAATACAATTCGGTCCAATTGGACAAAGGGGCGTGGTACCTCCCATACAAACAAAAAATTAAAAATCAATTATTTCTGCACCTGCTTACGGTATTTGAACAAAATTTGGTGCGTAGGTTTGGTGTACATATTTTAAGTGCTACTGCAAATATGGGCGAGATTGGACAATGGGGCGTGGTACCTCCCATACAAACCATAAATTAAATATCCAATATTTCTGCTCTTGTTTACGGTATTTGAACAAAACTTGGTACATCGGTTTGGTGTACATATCTTAAGTGCTGCTGCAACTATGGGCGGGATTGGACTATGGGGAGTGGCACCTCCTATACAAACCACAAATTAAAAAGCAATTATTTCTGCTCCTGCTAACGGTATTTAATTTTGTATTTCGGTTGAGTGAACATATTTTAAGTTCTTCCGCAAATATAGGCGTTTCTTATTATAATAGACCGATTGGCATGAAACATTTCCAATAAAAATAAAATTTGAAGGCAAAGCAACGTTTGCCGGGTCGGCTAGTGCTAAATAATTCTATGGAAAATTTCGTATAGTTGGCCCGAGGATCGAAATGGTCGAAATGCGCAAAAAGAATTTCTTACAAACCACGAACTTTGATAATGAAATTCAATAATTTGTAAGAGCTTAGTGATGAAAGGGTGATGAGACAGCCCCATGGGTTACCCTTTGTACTGAAAAACTTAATAGGAATAAAATTACCCGCTGTAATCGTTTCTCAAAGCCACAATTTTGGTTGCCATTCAATTAAATTTTGCATAAATACTTTGTTTTGGTTGCATAACAACTTTATGGGACTACAATGGAGTACGCCAAACAATATTTTTATATTGTCCTATGTTTGTGGACCTCGCAACTTAGTTTTACCTTAACATTGCGGTCATATCGTCGTACAACCTGACAACGAATAATGTAGATTAATATTTATCACCAAAATCATTTGAAAATTTTTGGAAGGTATTCAACCAAATTTGCAAGTATATTAACTGAAAATTTCATATATATTCAATACGATTAAATTGTATAATTCAATCCACTCGAACCTAACCCACACATGTCTTTGAGGCTAATGTGGCGTACGTTGTAGCATAATAAAATTGTAGTGCCTGTCCAACTGCACGCCTTTCTTCCAGTTTTCTTTTATTGTTTTTGAAACATTCAAGCAAAGCAGCTGTTAATAGATTGCTTCAACAGGAGGTAATCCATATGAATTATGAAACTCAATCCGATTTCTTCAGAGCCGATTTCAAAGTTATGCTATAACACTGCGATATGCCGGAATCTCGATCGGCCACTACATTATCGTAGACATTATCGACTACAACTACCTATGAACGTTTGACCCCTGCGCCTGGTGGCATGTGTAAAAGCCGAAGTCTTCTTCATCGAATTATGAGGAGGACGGTCCCAAAACTAGGCGAACCGCAGACTCCACTTCTTCATTGTTGGCAAATCTTTTACCGCAGAGCCATTTGGAAATAGAAGAGAGTTCGAGGGAGCTAAATCTGTCACACCTTCAGCTGATGTTCATCAAATGCCATTCTGTAGATTTTCTTAACCGTGTCTGGCGTGGACACCTTAATTGGTTGACCACTACGGTGTTTGTCGTGGGAGCTCGTACGACTTCGTTTAAACTCTGCTACCCAATATTTTACAGTCATAAACGAAAAGGCAGACTCTCCCAGAGTAGAATCTAGCTCGGCTTTAATATTGATTGAACTGAGACCCTTTAAATGAAAATATTGAATTAAATAACGGTGACCAATTTTTTGCTTGTTTATAAATTCACTGAGATCGTTTACTTTTGATGGCACAAATAAAAATACTAAACAACGTGGCGTCTTGAAACTTAAAACATATGTTTTATGAGGTTGCCACTTTTCACCAAAATAATTTATTTTCAAACTACTGAGACCATCTATATATCAGGTCGTCTATTTTTGGGACTGCCCTCGTTTATACAACAAAGCTATGCTTACAAGTTAACGAAGTTGTATGAAAGTTCGTGCTCTGGGGGAAATATTTAAGAACTGCAGCCACGTCCACAGGCCGCAACGTTTTCTTATGAAAACTTGAGAAAGATTCGTTTTCTTAACCGAAAGATTTTGTTCGGGGGCGGGACATGTTCCCAATTGAGTGAGAATTTCTATTAGCAATATTGTCGAATTTTTCACATAGATCATTTGCCATGAAGTCACTTACAAAGTGGCCAACATTTACATAAAATAATTGTTAAAATATAAATGCCAAGTAGTGATTTATCAACTCAAAACAAAAAACTTAACACTTAACGTTTTATTTTGTTTTTTATTTTTGTTTTATTTTGCAAAATAATACAAAGATTTTTTGCTTAAATCTTCTACAAAAATTAGTCCTCTTGATGAGTTTTCTTCAAAATTTGGCAGATGCTTTGCTTTGAGAGATGCTACTTATCAAAAATTAATGTCGTTCTCTATATGAAATTGAAATTGCTTTCCCCAGTAAACATCATATACTGAAAGTTTTCAAATAAATTGTTCAAATTTTAATGATGCTTCTTATATTGTTACATAAACATTGTCTGGTGATGATCGATTCATTTAATAGTTTGAAAATTGTCATTGAAATTGATATGAAATTTATTAACGTTTACGAAAAGAATAATTAAAAAAAATTCCTTTACATTAGAGATGTACGATTGATTGAATCAAAATCTGGATTAATCAATCTATTGATTAAGCAAGGATTTGGATTAATCATATTTACGATTAATCGATTAATCGTTGTTTTGATTATTCTAAACTAAAAAAATAAATTAATAAATTAATATTCTAATTAAATAATCGAACAATTGGATAATTAACACCTAAATAACTGAATATATTCACATTTTATATTGTGTACTATTAAAAAAATATATAGACCCATCATCGTTAACGGAGAATATCGGCGTTGCGTGAACATTGATATGTATGAGCTATATGCTGACATTGGCGTGGTCAAACGCATTAATATACAGCGATTGCGTTGGCTGGGTCACGTTGTGCGGGTGGACCCAAACGCTCCGGTATGGAAAATTTTCGACAATGAAGTCGATGAACGGCACAGAAGAGGGCGACCAAAATTCCGTTGGAAGGACCAGGCTTTTGAAATACTATCGAAACTTGGTGTGACGAATTAGAGGAGAAGCGCAGAAGTTCGAAGCGCTTGGAATTATTTTCTACGGGCGGCGTATAATAGATAAGAATGTCTATTCCAATCGCTACCTAAATAGAAGAAGGCTATTAAAAAAATGTTGTTTATTTTATTTTTTGGCACATAAAAAACATGTTATTTGGATATTGTTTTCTTATTAAATTCTGAATTATTGAATTTTTCACACTAGACTTATTAAAATTCAAATTACCTGTCCTGCCATATGTTCTGTTACACAATTTTCAGCGCTTATCGTTCAAAACTTCTTGCGGGAATAGAACCGTTAACTTTTTTTCAGAACACATGCACTGATTAGTGAAGAATACTAGTCAGTTTGGTTTCAGTTTGCATTCTATTAACATGGAGTGGGGCGTTAAAGAGAATCGAGTCGGCGTAATAGCGTTGCATAAGTGCGGAAAGAGTGCTGGCCAAATTTTCGAGTTGCTAAAACCACTCGGAATATCAAGAATGTTCGTTTATCGTGCTATTGCTCGCTTCGGCGAATTGTCTGGAGTAGAAGACACGCCAAAAAGTGGTCGCCCGCGCGCTGTCCGTACGAGTGCGGTAATAAAGGCAGTGCGTGAAAGAATTCGGAGAAATCCCCTTAGAAAGCAGAAAATCATGTCCAAGGAATTGGATATATCAACCAGATCCATGTCTAGGCTGATTCGGGATGATCTACATATGAAAGCCTATCGTCGGTCCACGGGGCATCTTCTAATTCCTCAGCTAAAAAGAATTAGGCTGGTAAGATGCAAGCGTCTTTTGCAGTGGCACGCGGACAATGGCCATGAAAACATTCTGTTTACGAATGAGAAAACTTTTACCGTGGAAGAAGTTTTCAACAAACAAAATGACAAGATTTATGCCACTTCATCTAAGGAAGCGAAAAAAGTTGTTCCAAGGGTTCAACGTGGCCATCATCCCCCTTCCGTAATGGTTTGGGGGGGGTCTCCCACCATGGTGTCACATCCCTCCATTTCTGTGAAAAGGGCGTAAAAACTGGTGCAAAGGTTTACCAAAAAGATGTGTTAGAGGGTGTTGTGAAGGGTTTGACCAATACCCTTTTCAATGGACGTAGATGGATCTTCCAACAGGACTCTGCTCCTGCGCACAAAGCTAAAACAACGCAGGAGTGGGCCAGAGTCAATATTCCTGGCTTTATAGCAGCAGAAGATTGGCCATCAGGGAGTCCAGATCTCAATCCACTGGATTATGCTTTGTGGTCAGAATTGGAGAATATGGCTTGCAAGACTCCCCACAGAAATTTGGGAAGCCTTAAAACAGCATTAACCAGAGCAGCGTCCTCGATCTCCATGGAAATCGTACGTGCGGCTATAACCCAATGGCCACACCGTTTGAAAGCTTGTGTTTAAGCAAAAGGCGGCCATTTCGAGTGAATACAATTTTTTTTAATAACCAATATTGTCTTCTATTAAATGAAATAATTTTGAATACAATATGAACAATATTCAATATTTTTTTTTATCGCGTTTTATATTTGTAACAGAACATATGGCAGGACTAGGTATTTGATTAATTATAGATCTTAATAACCAGAATGTTTGATTAATCTATTAACTGATTAACTGAAATGAATTAATCAACAAGTTTAATTAACCCATTAATCGCATATGATATATGATGAAAGCATTCACCCAAATAGATAAAGCTAAGCTGATGTAACTGCTTCACGGAATTAAGGTAGTTATTGCCTCTGAGCGTTGGTACATCAAACTCATCGTGCTGCTCGTCAATTAAATTTAACCCGACATATTTGAAAACATGTTGTTTTAAGACAATTTCGAGGGCGCCCTGGATTGAGCGCTTGAACTTAACTACGAACGATTGAAGATAATTTGTTTTGTTAACTGGAAAACGGTCGGCAGTTCGATTTTAACCTACTTTAGAGTGCGGTAATCAGTATTCTCCCGTGGTATACTTTTCTTGTGCAAAATGGACAATCGTCGGACCTTAATGTTTCCCATTACAGGCATTATATGCCACTGTGCACTAGGTTATCTGGTGTCATTTAGTTCAACACTCAATACAGCGCAGCACACATAAGCGTAACACCAAAGCCATACGACCATACACAACAATAACAGCCACAGCAACAAAAAGTCCAATTAATTCAGTTCAATCTTTTGCTATTTGCTTTATGGGTTGAACAATATTTTATTGTTTTTTTTTTTCTATTCGTAAACTTTTTGGGCCCTGTTTTGCGGTCAACATTTGTACTTTTTTGTTTGTGTTTCATCCATCATCATCATTGTGCTCGTACTCTTCTTCGTTTTATCTTTATCGCAATTTTAATAAAAACAACAGGCAGTCAGTCAGTCAGCCAAATGGTCCACAAGATGAAGTATCTATAGATCTACATATCTGCCATCAACAGCCTAATGATAATTGCAGCCCATAGACTAACTTGACCGTAAAATGCAAACATGCTCCCCCAGAATGTTTCCTTAATTCCTTCATGACTGATCTGCAGTTGCTGCTGCCCTATCTATGCTAAGATTACTTAGAGCATTTTCAGTGTTGTTGGTCTTCTTAATGTTTTGGTTTCAGCAGCAATTGAGGAGGGGTTAGTCCCCTTTTGCCTTGTTTGTTTATGATGCCAGTGGCGGCGACTGCGGCAATAGCGATCATTTTAAAAATTCGCACAAAAATATTGAGTTTCTATGAGTAAAACATCTGTATGTGGTCTAAAGATAGGTGGGTCTTATGGCTGATGCGATCGGTCGGTGGGTCGGTCCATCGTCGAGTCTTAGGAGAAGTGTGTGGTTATAAAGACACCAGACCGTTTATTTCTGTTTATTTATGTTGTAGCACATATTTATTTGGATTCCGTTGAAGAATGCATCCGACTGGTTGCTTTTTTTTGGGAGACATAAAAAAATGCAGTGAAAGAAATGGTTAGATAGCAGATAGACGCGATTGAGACCGTTTCACTATTGAAATATGGGACGTTGTATTGCTTATTTACTTAGGGGGTGAGTAGAGTATAAATTGGCAATCTTCTGTGGTCCTTCTCCTAAGTCGTCATTGTAACGGAGTTTTTATTGGTAACAAAAACTCCGGTACGCTTTACCACATCGATTTCAATACACACCTCGTAGGCTCATGACTCATTTGATGCTGAAACTCTCCGATGATGGGTCGAAATATTTTGTGGATTGATTTTGTCTCCAAGACCCCCATGACAGATTTATCTGTTTGTTTCATTGCCCAGGATTGTGCAAAAAGGCAAGTAATTTTTGTTCTCCGACAGAGGGCTTTGTCATTAAGTCTTGGTACGTCCGTAACAGTATCAGTTGGCATCATAAAATCATTAAACATGGCAAATTCATAGTTGTCAACTTTCATTTACCTAGTAAATATTTTGTTCAGTGAAACCTCGTCTACCGCCAGATCATCTTTTTGATCTTTCTTTTATGGTCTCGCGAGATAGATTATCGTCCTGCCTGTTGTGATGTAAAATGACTCAATAAAAAGCACTGGGACGCTAAATTAGGCCTCATTTAATGAGGAATAGCGTTCTAACTGTAATATAATACTTATAGTGTAATTTTGGCACCTTGTCGAAACTTACATATGATGGCTACGCAATTCTTAGAATTGGTTGAGCGTTGTAACCGATTAGGCCTGAAGACAGAGCACTATCGTTTCCGCCAAATGGGGAAGTGTTTACCTTAAAATGTTATTGTGAGTGCAAAATAAAGTTACATAGTAATCGCCACTGATTTCTTTGGTTATCGTTTCGACGAGGTATAATCTATCGTATCAATTGGACAACCGGAATGAGTTGCATCATTAGTGGATGTACGACCTCGTTCAAAGTCGTACATACAGTGGAACACAACTCTAGTCAGTTGTGCTATGAATATTATCCAATTTAGCTTTGATTTTTCGGAAATAACATAAATTTCGTCTACAAAAATAAAAACTTTAAATAGCTGAAAAATATTGATTTCCACATGGTGTTGCGAAAGTCCAATAGGTTATTCAGTTGCCATTGTATAAATACAATCTCCATTTGAAAATATATTGAATGTAATTTCGAGTAACGTCATAAAGCATCCCATCATCTTCCTTATGAAGGTCGGTTGTTATACGAGGTTTGATATCGTATAAGGTATAACAAGAATATTCTCATTTTTCTACGATAATCCTTAAGCGATGATTTACTCAATGACTGTTTACAAAAAGCACAAAAAATGACAATCATTTCTAGTCTGTATTACCTCCACTGCTTGGAATTCAATTTTCGAACTAAATATTCAAAACTAAATGTATTAAATACTGGAAGATTTACCAGGGAAATTACTTACGAAGAATATTAAGAATTTTTGCTATATCACATTCCATAACGGTCAAATGCATGTTTATAGCTTAGATTCAAACTTAAGCCATTTAGAAGCCGAATATGTTTTCAAATTCTCTGAATTGCAAAGGTAAATTAAGAGAGTGAAGACAGATTACCTTAACCAAACAGGGAATACACAATTACATACATACGCAAAAACTTAAATACGGGCTTAAACATCTTGCGGAAAATACAGCAAACTGTCTCTTTCGGGTTTCCGCTCTGCGAGTTTTGAAAATTGCAAATTGTTATATGAAGCTCTTGCCACTAAAATGAAAGGGATGAATTCCTAGTGAATTTGTTTTTTCCTTATAGCTTTTAAAAATTCTGAAAGAAAATCATACCAGAGCAAACATTCGAAACGCCCAAACTCACTTTGCATACAATTGTCTAATTCTGAGTGTATTTTTGGTATTCAAAAAGCTCTCCTCTGATGACATCGAACTCAATTTGTATTTTTAGAGAATTTTAAATTTTGAGATGATAATTAATGTGGCATTTCTCCTTTTCTCATTCCAGATTAAACAAACAATGTACTGAATTGCGTCCACATAAATAAAACAACGATGTCTGCAGTACTCTTCAACCAAGAACAGCTGGATTGCAAACTGGACTCCAAAACCTTGAGCGATGCCAACGGTATTTCCGGAGATCTAAATAATTTCCATCATGACAGCGGCAATGACAACATTAAGTTGGAAAATTCCTGCTCAGCCGTCTACGAGGATATATTGGGCAACAAAATAAGTAATCTGCAAATCCAAGCCCAAGATGCAGACGCCGAAGATGGTGATCCCTCCGTATTGAATCACAATAACCCCAGTCACATCTACTGTGATGGCAGCGACAGCGGCGTCGAAATTACAAGCAATGTCAATGTGACCTTTCAGAGGGCTTTGAGCAGCCAAAGTGGCGGCTACGCCAGCAGCCTGGGTGGCCTAGATGAAGCGGCACAAGGTGTTAATTTGTCTTGCAACTCGAGTATGATTAGTTGCAATTCGGATGTCTACGATATTAAGCAAAGTCAAGTTGTGGTGGCGACAAACATGAACGGTTGTCCTCGTTCCTCGTTAAATAGCTATGAGTGCTGCAGCGAGAACGGCAGCGAAAGTAGCTCAGTGGCTGGTCCCACGAGTATGACAGTGCGCCGGGTGACAAACCATAATAACGTCAAGAAAAAAGTGGCCATGTTCGAACCGTCGATGCACGAAAGTCTGCCATTAAAAAATAAATCATCGCCGAAAGATGGTGCGTTGACTGCTGGGACGCCAACACAACCGCCACAGGCGAAGCCTCGCCTGAGTGGTTTAAAACGGGCAGTGTCCTTGCCAAGACCCACTCATGGCAACAGCCAGCAAGTGAGAGAACGGCTCAACGAAAAAATGCATTCAAACCCCAAAAGCAACTGTTTAACTCCTTATCGTAATACTAACCAAGCTCGTACGCAAACCCAACCCAAACCTCAAAAGCCTGAAACCTTGCCCAGTCAACTCAGTCGCACTACCTCCATGAGCATGCAACGTCTGGTACAACGTACACCTTCCCTGAGTCGAGCTCGTACTCCAAGTACGCCCGACGACGGCAGATGGCCTGGTGTGGCATCCGCGAGATCTTCCCAGAGCCGCAGGGGGCTGAGCGTGACGCCCGATTTGTCGTCCTTGAAAATGCGATCTAGCATGATGGCCAGTATGGAGATAAAGTCCAGCACCACGAGTCCCTATGGTACTATGCCCAGGCGACGTAAACAAAAGTCGGTAGAAGATTTGACTGGACGCAATTCGAGAAGTGGTTCCATCAGTCGTGAATCGCGTATGACATCATCAGTTATAATGACATCGCGAAAGAATTTAACTACTTCGTATTCATTGAATTCCAACGGCAGTACTCCCACACAATCCAAGTCCATTGCCACTTCCATGACTTTGGCCAAGTCGTCATCGATGAGAAAATCCCAGCCTCCAGTTTGCAAAACAAGAATTTACCATGAAATCTCATCGCAGACAGCCTTGACCAGCGCGGATTTGGAGAAAGCATTTGCGGGAGTGGTCTCAACAGCTCGCTCCATTGATTCTGTAGAGCAAAAGAATCAAGCGTGTCAGGCCGATATCAGAGATCAAGAATTGGAACGCCTAAGGGACGAGGTTCGTCATCTGGCACAACGCGAACAAGAGTTGACCGGCAAACTTAAAAGAGAGCGCGATGAAAAATTGGCCATGCAAAGGGAACTCCATGTGAATACTGAGAAAGTTATGGGACTGCTCACTCTCGCCCGCGTGACGGGTAATGGCAAAGTAATGGAAGTTAGCACTCCCACCTCTGATGAAGGAGACACCAATCAAGATAGCCTGTTGATGCTGGAATCTCAGATACAAATGAGTGGCCATGAGCTATTGGAAAGACAGCAGGAAGTCGGCCATTTACGCAAATTGTGTAGAACTCTACAGGCAGAAATGGAAAGATCTTTGATGCAGCAGGAGTGCTTGTTGCAAGAAAAAGTGGCTCTAGAACAGGAATCGAATGAAATGCAAGATTTCTTGCAACACGAAAAAGCGGCCATGCACGATGCCCTGAAGGACCTGGAGAATGATTATCAACAATGTCAACAACTGTTAGCCAGTAAGGATGAGGAGATTAAAGTGCTGAGAGATGAATGTAGGCATTTAGTGCGTCTCAATGAACAGAGGAGGCAAGTTCGAATGAAGTTTGAAAAACTATTGGAGATTGATGTTTTGTTCGTTACAGACAAGAAAATCGCATGTTGCAGACAAAATACGCCGCCATGGAGTCCAAATCTAAGGAATTGGCTATGCAGCAAACTGCTTCTGTGTCGGGAGCAACTGCTGCTTTGTCGGGCTTACACGCACGCTTAGATAACTTGGTAGAACAGCTTGTGTATTCCTACAACATTTCGGAACAAGATTTGGAGGTGGGTGATGTTTGTGTAGGCAAATGAGAATCAGATGTTCTGAATTATTTGTTATTATTTTAAAAAGATTCTACACACAGATTCAATTGTCCTAAGAGCAAATTGGTTGCTTGTACTCGTAAAATGTAAAATGACTTTTCTTGTCGTTTGTAAGTTGTAATGTGAATCGGCTCGTTATACCACCCTTCGAGAGGAAGGCCGGAGTGACAAGTCCAATATAATTCAATATGAGTATGAGTCTTTGACCGAAGTCGCAAGGTGTCGAGTTTAGTTACTCTAATATCCTAATGTTAATATCCTACAGCAATAGTAATATAATACTTACATACCTTACCCGAAACCTGGACTAATAATGAAATTATTCTCTAACTGGGGGTTGAGCAAATGTTCGCCCCAAGTTTCGCACATTAGTCAGCTTTTTACACGTCAAATTATATGCGATGTGTAGCCAGAAAATTGTAAGACATTTCTAATATATGATATAATCGAAGGCCCAATTTCTTTTACTGTTGGGGTCATTTTATGGAATTATTGGAGATATTGCGGAGACAAATGATTAGTTTGAATATTTCCCATAATCACATCCCATAATAAACATCATAGGGACCGCAAGTTTTTTTTGGTTTATCACTTATAGCGATCAGAAAAATGTTTTAACTACTTCTTTTTTTTACATTGGTATCGAAAATGGAATCAACATGTTGCGAAATTTGTTTCCGTTATACGCAATAAACTAGATCCGATAGAGCAACAATTGAAACATTTCTGAAATGCCCATATTTTACAGCAAATAATGTTAGTATAGTAAAACTTTCAAATACTAGAAAAATCTTGCGCTTGAAAATTAAAGTAGTCGTTGTCAAAATGTTTATAAACTACATACGTCGTTGGTAAAAGAAAAAAATGTAAAAAACAAACTAAAAAATATGCTGATATATGCAAATATATAGGAAACAACATGTGAATGGGAGTCAGCATTGAAATAACATAAATAAGACAAGTTTGAGATTCTAAAACCGGCAAATGGCAAAAACTACTTAATTTCAACCTTGGATATGCGAAATACATAAAATTCACAATAACTGCACGTGCGTTTCTTTTTATTTACTCCTTCAAAAAATATTTCTTTAATCAACCAAATCTATTTTACTGCCTTTAAAATATTGCCCCCAAGCATAGTACAGTATGAAATGACGCATTATCGTGAAGCACAATGTATTTATAACATGCTGATAGTCAAAATGACTTTTTAATTTAATTTAATTTAATTTAATTTAATTTATTTACTATTGTAATTTTAAACCTTAAAGCCGATTTGATTAAATTACAATATTACAACATATCTTCTCCATAACTCAATAACAAATGCATTATACAACCTTGCAATACTAATGTTATAAAATAGTTTGTGTATCTTAATAGCAGAAAAATATTATTTACAATGTCACAGTCTACTTTACTTATTAGAATTTTTCACTTTGTATGTTTTTCGTCCTAAAATACGGAATTATAACCTTAATTGGAATTTACAGCCACTCCATAATATCTGTGGTCACAACCCGTAACAGCCTAACTCGAGTTAGGACCCAATTGAGTTATTAGCACCATCGTATTCAGCGTATCTAAATTTATTTGCTCTAATTTTTTCATGTTTGTATCTCTTCTAGGAAGGCAATTAATCCTAAAAAACCTAATAGCTTAAGTTATCTTACTAAATGACTGTTTTGGCATAACTGCCTAAGTCAATTTAGGATTACAACAAATATAAACATTATTTTTTCATCATTGCCTAAATCAACTTAAGTCGTTAATCCAAAAAAATAAAAAAACAATTTTATTTTCCTAACTTGAGTTAAGCTCTTATTCCGAATTACAATTTCGTTTTTTGATAAACATAAACTGAGTTAAGGTCTTTCTCCAAACTTAAAGTTTTTTATTTAATCTGGAATAGTAGCCTAACTCAACTTGAACTTTTTGACTTTCTTTCGTTCAACAATTCATAAGAGCCTAAGTGTCTTTTTCGATAATATCTTTTGACTGGGAGAATAAACAACTATTTTTTGTTAACAACTAAGTAAAGAAATTCGTTTCCTTGGAATCTGTAGCAAAGTTTTCCAAAAAAACACCTTCTCCTGATTTTCAGTGAAGATTCAAAACTTTAAACTCCTGTACTGAAAATATTGAAAAACAGACTTAGGCTGTTATGGGTTGTGACCACAGATATAACGAAAAATTTAACAACAGATTCAATGGTAAAAATCAATAACTACCAGTAATTTTTTTTTAATTTAATTTAGTTTAATTTATTTATTCAGGATTGTAATTTTAAGCCTTAAGACCGATTTATTTAACTTGTGTTGAAATTAGTTTATAATAGTGATCATATCGTGTTTACGGACATCGAAAATCGCTTAATCAAATCTGAAAGTCAACCTGGGTAGATCGGTTTGCTGATTCTTTCATTTATATTTTTCGAAGCTCAGCAGCAACCTATTCCACATGCAGTATAGAGTATAAACCAACTGAAGAAAACCAATTCAAACCAAAATCGGTTGACATGCCTCATTTTCATAAAAAAAGGTCCAATGATTCCTCCAGTCCAAAATCCACACCACACAGTGACACGTTGAGGATGCATTTGCTTCTCGTGAATCACTCGAGGATTTTCCTCATCCCAAATGCGACAATTCTTGCTATAGACGAAGCCATCAAGATGGAAATGGGCCTCGTCACTGAAGATGATTTTATAGGCAAAATCAGCATTTTCATGTTGTCTCTCTAATACCCAATTAACGAACTCCTTTCGCTGTCCATGGTCAGCTGGCTTCAGTTCCTGAGTCAATTGAACTTTGTTTGCATGAAGATGCAAATCTTTCGTCAAAATTCGCTGCATAGCGGATTTGGAGACACCAATTTGCTGAGCTCGATATCGAATTAAGGTGGATGGAGTTTGAGCGACATCATCACGTACAGCTGCGACATTTTCGGTTGATCGACCTGGTCGAAGGCGCGTTGTTGTCTTTACATTACTAACAGATCCAGTTTTGGCAAATTTATCCATTAATCTCTTTACAGTTGACTCTTTTGGAGCATTATTGTGACCCCAAATTGATCGCAATTTGCGAACTGTAGCCGCCAAACTTTCTACTAGCAAACAATAATAATTGTTCAAATGTCAAACAATGACACTTCGAATGGCGCCAAATTTAAATCCTGCATTCTTGTTTGGACTCCCTTTATAATGCATTTGTTATTGAATTATGGAGAAGATATGTTGTAATTTTATAATTTAATCAAATCGGTCTTAAGACTTAAAACTACAATCCTGAGTAAATACATTAAATTAAAAGTTGACACGCATATTTTGATTAACACGCTTTCATACTAATGGACTGCCAAAGCTAGACCGCCAAAAACCACAGTTTATTTTTTTTAATTTGTTTTCATTTAACAAACCCTGTACAAAATGAGCAGTATTGATCCATTTTCTAATATAGGCGTCAGATAAATTCGTGGTCCAAGCCAGTTATTATATTATATATTATTAACTATTCCTTTCTTAAGGCTACGGCTTTTTGAACTAAATGAGTTGAACTAAATTTTTTTCATATACTTTGGTGTAACCTCTGACACAGCTCTCCTAATTGATTTTGCAATTTTTGTTTAACTGCTTTCAAAGCCAAAATTTTCAGTGGTTTTTAATTATATTTAGGATATACTTGTGCTTGCAAAGAAAAATGATGTATTTAGAGAAATGTCATTTTTCAAAAATCACTGTTTTGGATAATTTCTATAACTTGCGAACTATGTGAAATTTTTTAAAAGAGGATTATACGTGATAGTAATAATGATTAAATTCGAATTTGTTTTAACTTTACTGAAGTAGTTTTTTCTTGTGGTATCCTCAGGTATCCTCATTGAAAAACGCTTTTCTCCGGAGTTTTTCCATTCTGTGTGTCTATTCTCGAAGCAATATAGTTTCATTACATATCAGCGTTTCTATTCGTGTCCGGTGGTGTAGGTGGGTAGGGAATTTTGTCGTCGGTCTTGACTGCCTGTAATATAAGACATGCTTACATGTGCGCTGGCAGATAATTCGCTGAGAAAACTAATAAACATTTTTAGAATTAAATGAAATTAATAAAACTTTGATCAAATTAGCATGGTTTTGATATGTCCAATGACAAATTACTGAATATTTCATTAGACTGGAAAAATTTTAGAAAAGTCCACACAAATCTGTAGGTATTGTAAATATGTAAATCAAGGTCTTTACGTGCCGAGCTTCTTCGATGGATAATTGATATTGTAGCTATTTGAGATACGGAAGATTGAATTAATAGTATGTTACGCAGATGACTCGTTACGAATTTGATTCTACCCATAACTTACTAAAGACAACAGTACTGTTTCTTTTCCACAAGTTCTATAATGACAGAAGTAGCCCAGTATTTATATATAATTAAACTTTTTTCCCACATATTTCCACAATTGAAATGTGCACTATCCCATTGCATGTATCCCATTTGAGTTTTCTCGAAATCATTACATGCCCATTCTCTCGTGAACACAGAGAGAAAGCGAGAAAGAGAGAGAGAGAGAGGGAGAATGTGGTATTGGAAACCACATTGCCCAAGACTAGCAAGAAATCTTGTTGTAAACATCACATTCATTACCAAATGTTAATTGATCATTTTACTTTCCTATATCATTATTTTTCCAGCACCAGAGCAGCAGTGAAGATGATCAAGTCTTACACTGACATTGTACGTTAAGCTTAAGTAGGGTGGGTGGCATTTTCTAAAAGTTATCTTTTCGTTAACCAAATAAAAAAAAAAAAAACAATGGACTTACGCTTGAAATTAGACCTGATTTGGAGATTTGAAACTCAAATATTGTAACTTTAACACAAATTTGCATGCTATTCATGAACCAACCAACGTAGACGAAACTCAATGATTTTAGCCACATTGTCGTACATAAACTTCAGTTAAATTAACATATTACAAATCCACTATATATCTAAACTCCATTCCAAAAGAAATTGGCGTAGCTTGTTAAAAGATCGTACCAAAAACCGAACAAATTTTGGCTTGTTAGCTACTATATATTATACTCTTGAAACTTACCTATACCCGTAACTTGCATAGGGGATACTCAGATGTTTCAATTGGTGTTTGCTTTCCATTCCAGGACATTGGTTTCCAAACAGATGGCCAAACCAATGTGAGTGCCAGTGGTGAGAATTCCTTGGACTGTGAATCGACTTCGCTAAAGTTAACCCTTAATGGTCACGATGTGATCCAGCATCCACAAACGCTTCAATATGCACAACCGAATAGCACACAATTCCAACTACATTCGGCCAGTGATGGTTCTTTGTCGCCCCAAAGGAATCAATCGTTTATAGCGGCTGTCATCAGTGCCATACGCAATGCCACCACCCATTCGGGTAAACGTCTGTTGGTGCGACAGAACAAACGTCACAGCAATGCCTCATCACATCACAATGTGAATGGTCATAGCAGTAATAATCAGCATCAGCATCAGCATCAACACCAGCATCAGCATCAGCTGCAGCAACAGCACCAACATCATAATAGTGAGCACAATGGAGGTAAGTTGTTGCAAGTATCAGTTATAAAATTTTGGATTTAACATTTTTTCTTTTAGATGACTCTGATTCTACTGAAATGCTGGATTCAGAAACCGAACCCTGTCTCATGATGGACAACGTCTTGGAGGACGTTAGCATGCCTGATTCTCATTCCCATAATATGGTTTCTTCCTGTACCGGTATGATATCACAGGTCGACATGCCATCGGAGCTGGTGAACATCAGCACCGGAGATGATTCATTGCACAATCTGTCACAGGCCATTGTCAATCGACAGAATGTCGAGTCACAAGTCAACGCTCTAAATAGTCATAAAATGAATTTACAATTAAAGTAAGTTCTACGTAAGCGATCTTCAAAAGACATGAAATGTTTGAAAATAATCCACTACGAAATAGTGGATTTATGGAATATTTGTATGTAAAGAATGGCGCATAAGTAACGTTAATGGCGACTATATTGAATGCGTTCTTGTGCATCATTTGGTTTTAACTCGTGAACCAATTGCATCTTATATGAAAAAAGATGTAACATATGTAAAATTCTTTGCAAAGAGCGCATAGACAACTCTAACTGCTAAAAACGTTGCCTGGAGGAAGTTTCGGGGTTTTCCTCAATACTTGCTTGCACTCGAGCAATGGTCACTTCATTTTGAATTGAACGAGGTCTTCCAGCACGCGGAAGATCACAGACAGCCCCTTGTTGCCCAAAACGCTGAACCAATCGGTGAATTAATGGAGAGCTGTGAGCATTTCGAACATGAAAGAAATTTCGATATGATCTGAATAAGCGAATGCTAACTTTCAAAGTAAAATTGAACAACTTTGGTTCTTTGTTCTGTGCTGAACCTTTCCAACATAGATTTCATTATTTAGTTCATTCTCTAAAGAGACGAAAAAAAGACAAACAAAAAATGTATTCACTGATCAAATCCTAGCGTTACTTATACGCCACCCTATATATATTTTGTACGAAGAACAAATTATGGAACAAGTGATTAAACTCCTTTCCCTTACTTACTCCTGAAGTAAAATCAGTTTTTGGCTCCCGAGCCTCGTTTTTTGTGAGCTTACCCTATAAGTCAAAACTAGTGTCTCTCATTTTCTTCATTAGCAACTAGTTAATTTAGTCAGTATTTTCAACATGCCTTTCAACTGCGATGATCACAAAATGTGACAATTAATCCATGCCGAGCTAATTTATCTTTTTTATAACTACATGTCTGCAATCCTAATGAGAAATCATTAGAATTTAGACCTTTTGCTGCTTGGTCGATTGGTAAAAATCGTTCATACAGTATCGTTAGTACAATCAATCAACTGTGTTTATTTACATGAGTCTCGCCGTGAGGCCTTACTCATGGTGTGCCATCACACATGGGACTGTTTTCTATATTTCTTTTCTTGTTTATAATTCTTTTTTTATTGCGACAGCCAGCGCCCCTTTGGGGTACCCAAACTAATTCCGAAAGGATTAGTCGAACTACCTTTGAGATAAGAAGTAGGTCCTCTTGAAAAAACTTCCTCAGGGCCCGCTTCGTCTCTCAACCAAAGTACCTTTGAAGTCACTTGGTATGAAATGAGCTTCATCTCGGTTAGGAGTGAGGTTATCTAGGAACACCTCGGTAGATAATGAACAGTGTTTTCCAAGCTTCTGCCTTCCTTCAGCAACGCAACCTGAAGCAACGCAAAAGCACTGAAAAAACATGTTCGGCCAGCAGCCACAACCACAAGCCACAGCCAGCACGATGCTTCCACAAAGGGTCCGACGCCACGACCAGGCAAGAACAACGTTCTTTGGGCCTCTGGTCGCCCGTGCTACCAGAAGAGAAAAAACCCTCTGGTCTGGGTTTCGCAGACAAGCTACTCCAGTTTTGCTTTTTATACCTCGCATGGAATTGGTAATCCATTATCTACGGCATAGATTTTCAATGTCCGAAGAGAAATATCGACACAGCAAATTAATGCCATGCTCCTCTAGTCTATTAACCATATCTCTCTACGAAAGAACTCCATGGTCGTACGACTATTAAAACGGAAAATATAAATCTTCCGATACCTCTCGACGGCTTCTTAATGTGCGTTCCTGTTTCCAGAAGAGTATCGTTCGTACAGTACGATATTGTCGAAAAATGGCAAAATTCACTAAATTAGGGGACATTGTAACACCCCTTAGAGTGTATACTTTGTTTGATAGAAAGATTGTTCGTTAGTCCTTTTAAATATTAAGCATTTTAAATCCAAATAATTTTCTATTGTCAATAATTTTGGCAGGAAACTGCCCTACGAGAGCTCTGACCTGCGAGTAGCAAAAAAAATAGTCCCCAATTTGGTGAGAGAAAGTGAAGATGACGCTTTCAATATATGATACTGGAGTCTACTTTAGGGATGCTCGATTACGCTAAATTGGTGGCGCAAGCAACAAATTTTTATGTTTCCAAAAAAATTCCTTATGATTGATTGCGTATCATATTAATATACAGTTTTTACACATTACATTACACATTTACAGCCAGTGGATTATTTTCTAATATTTTATTTTATTTATTTTATTTTAAAATTTTGTTATTTCTTTTGTATTTGCAGTGATAATAGTTATACCGAAGATATGAGTTGCCATGATTCTGTTGCCGAAATGCCTTCATTGGTTGAATATGCAGTCACTCAAGCAGTGGTCGATCAAGTAATCGAAGTGGATAGTTTAGTAACGAAATTATTGAAGGTGTTGCGTCTTATCCAATTGGATAATGATAATTGCATACAACAACTAATTGTGGATAAGTAAGTATTAGGGGAAGTGGCATTTAAAAACAATAACTTAAAAAAACTATAAAAATAATATAATAATATAAAAACTATATAAAGTAGTGGAAAAGGATGCGACTATTGGGGTCCTAAAATTATTGATATGGACCGTGTCCACGCAAACGAGGCACGATACTTACAATATGTCACTGTCGTACAAATCATCACTTGCCCGAGTCCGGATGAAATAATCTAACCTTCCTCGAGTAGTTTTCATTTCGCAGCTGATGAGGAACTTTTTTTAAAGTTCAACAAATAAATATCAAAATTATACTCGGAATTGCCATAAGACGTCGTTAAACGGATTGTAAGGGAAATTTATTATTTTTTTCGTTGCCGTTAATGGTCTCTTGAACAGGATTGAAAATGATTTTTCATATTTTAAGCCTGCAGTTTTTGGTTAAATCATATCTATGTTTGCAAGGTTAAACGACTGAACACGCATTTTAGGGTTTTTGAGAAATTGAATACCATTCAAGAAATGGTTATTGCAGGCATTTTTCATGTATTGACGTGATGCGCCTTTGTTTAAAATCCTGTCATCTTAGGACGACAGAAATGCCTTTGGCATTCAGGAAATACTTTTCACCTCAATATGAGTATTGTGGAAAGTCAAGTAAATTTGACTTGTATTTATATACCGGTAAGCGGAAGGGAGGGTACTTGCCTTGATTGTTTTTTTTTTTTTTTTTTTTTTTTTGGGTAAATGGAGAATTTACTTAAGATTTGTTTGTAGAAACTTACATTTATAATAGAGATTTGTGAGTTGCTTTGTCTTTGATGAGGATCTCGGGAAAAAGAGACCGAGTCACCGTGATCTTGCACCACGAAACCTCGGTTTTATTTTCGACGAGTTTATGTTAAAGATAAAGAGCAATAATTGCCATATGGCTAAAAATTATGCTACAATTCATAGTAGTATGATTAAGTACGAAAGTACAATGCATTTCGTACATCTAGATAATGTATTAGATATGGTTTTTGAAATGTAAGAAAAATGGTATGGAAATTCATATTAGCAATTAATATAGTTCAATTAATAAGAATAATAAATGAATTATTGAACGGTATGTAATCCGTTCAACAGTCTTCATGATGTAAAGAATGAAAGCGGCAGTTATATTCCCTATTATATTACTATTTGGAGATATTACGTAATTGTTTTTAAAAATTACTGTGACTTGTGAAATTCCTTGCAGAATTCTGAAATACAGATTGGAAGTAAATATGTGTTTAAATCAGAACGACAGTTATAACGAGTAATCCCGACTTTGTTCTAACTCTGCTTTACTTTAACATCATGTTTTTCACTTTCCTTCCAGGAATAAATTGCAACAAAACAAAGAAGACATGTTGGAGAAGATTAAAGACTTACAGGATATCAATGTTAAGCTCCAAGATGAACTTATGGATGCCACACAAGAATTAATGCTGAAGAATAATGATTTATCCAATACCAAAGCTGAAATTCAACGTCACCGTAATGAAATCGATGTAAGATTTTAATAAGAAAAAATAAACACAACACAGCAACTACACTTCAAGTAGAGACGCTTGTTTAAGTTTTAGGTTTTTTATGGTTTATTTCCAATAAGCACATAAAAGAGCTAATTTTTGTTTGTATTTCACGCTTAGCAACTAGTGACTGATAATGAGTATTTCCCAAAATCTTTGGCACACAATTGCAAAGTTATGTTAGCTTGTTGATTCTTTTTGTTTTTTCAATGTTTTACATAAATTTAGAAATAAATTGTATTCTTTTATTATTGCTTATTTGCCTATTTTCGAAACTCGCTTTGATTATTCCGCTATTTGGTCTCATTCATTTAAATATATTTTCCGCTCATTATTAGAATTATATAATATATGATTTTAACGATATTATGAATTTTAATTCGTATTTACATTTATCATTTTTCTTAAATTTTAAGTTTTCCGGTTCACAATTCGGAACAGTTTTTGTTTTTACAATTAAAAAATATACTGTAGTTTTTTTCCCTCCTTTATATTTGTATATTTTCTATTTATATTGTAATATTTATGCACTGGCAAATTTAAATAATTGATTATCAATACATAATACATACAAATATTTTTAAAAAAATAAAAACCATTTTCAGTTTTTTATTTGATTGATTGCTTACACTTGTTTTTAATATTTGAAATTTTTATATGAAAACAGTTATGGCAACACTTTTTATATTAACTCAGTTCCTCTTTTCCAAGTACCTGCAGGTTGCGAGGTTTATCGCAAGCGTTTCCATTAAAATAAACTTTTATTTATATTGCTTTTAAATATTGTAGAAGGGATAATATTATATATCAGTTGAAATTCTTCATATGCTAATTTACGTTTCATATAAACAATTGGTTACTTTATCTTGGATTTATCAAATGCTATCTAGAATCAGAGCTGCAATATTAAACCTATTGGGAGAAAATTTGTTCCTACGAACTAATATGGTGACATACAAGTGCAACTAAATTAAAACTAATGCATTTGAAGTAAGTCTGTTCTAGACAAAATTGAACAGTGCGCGACCAAATGAGCAATGATTTTTCTAACTACTCGTATACGTATCGGTTGTTTCAGAAAGTTCGTTCATTTTTTAAAAGAAATTTATTTACAAATGCGTATTATTTCAATCTATTATATAATCTCTCACTTTTTTTAATAACTTCTTCCCACCTCTTTTCAATTCCTCTCTCATAAAACTCGCGTGATTTGTCTGATAAAAAGCGTTCAATTCGATTTTTCATTTCCCCGTCGTTATGGAAATTCAAATCCTTGAAGTGGTTGCTCACACAGCGAAATAGGTGATAGTCGGATGGGGCGAGGTCTGGGTAGTACGGTGGGTGAGGTAAAACTTCCCACCCAAGCTCGGACTGTTTCTAACGGGTCCGCAAGATAGTGTGAGGGCGGGCGTTGTCATGGTGGAAGATTACGTCTCCTCGATTGATGAGACTCGGCCGTTTTTATTCCAATTCCTTCAATTCCAATATTCCTTCAATTTATCTAATTGTGCGACATATTTATAGTCCGCATTAATCGTTTGATTTGTTGAGAGAAGTTCAAAAAAGACCACTCCTTCGACATCCCACCAAATCGGCAACATTACCTTCCTGGGGCGAAGGCCCGCTTTAGAGGTGGATTGGTAGGTTCATTTCGTTTCCCCCATGATCTTTTCCGCGTTACATTGCTGTAGACTATTCATTTTTCATCCCCTGTGATGAGGTTCTTCAGAAATGGTGAACAGTCGAGACTGATTATTTCAGCTATTTCTCTAACTGTTGCAAGGGGATTAATAATAATTAAATCTCTGACCTCCTCGAAAACAATTTCATTTGGTCGTCCTGATCTGGGACCGTCCGTTACGGAGAAGTCGTTCGTAGAAAATCTTTTAAACCGTTTCTGCAAAGTTCTTTCATTTGGTCCGTTTTCTTTATAAACAGACTTTATTTTTCGGCTGGCTTCAGCAGTCGTTTTTCCTTTTTGGAAAAAATACAGCATAATATGCCTAAATTGATCACACCCCGGGCGTTTGAATTCAGAAGGC
Source organism: Philornis downsi (assembly GCA_019455685.1). Taxonomy (NCBI): domain Eukaryota; kingdom Metazoa; phylum Arthropoda; class Insecta; order Diptera; family Muscidae; genus Philornis; species Philornis downsi. The sequence goes on along the minus strand of JAHXMU010026042.1, from coordinate 3,241 downwards.
TACATAAATTTGTTGGAGAATGTTCTTGTGGACTTTTTGGATGAAGAAACATCTACTGACACGACTTTTCATCAGGATAATGCGGCCATACACGTTTCGTGGACTGGTCGAACCTGGTTTCAAGACAAAGAAACTTCCACTACGTCATGACCATCTCGATCTCCGGATTTAAATCCTATTGAAAACATGTGGAGACCCGTCGGGTTTATGCTAACGGAAGAAGAACTTCGGTGGAAGAGCTTCGAAAAACCGTATCTCAGGAATGGGCTCAAGCGCCACGTGCCGAGTTCCAAAAAATGATTGATTCGATGCCAAGTCGGATTTTTGAAGTAATTCAAGAATCTGGGGGATGGACATATTATTCATTTACGTTATTGAGCCTTTTTCAAGTTTTCCTTTTTGATTTTTGATAGCATAGAACTTAGTGCGCTGAATTCAATTTCGCATTTTATTTTTGATTTTTACGTTTTTCTTACATTATAAGTTTGTTATTTAAATAAAATAAAAACGAAAATTTGTCCTGCTTAATACAAAATGAATAAAAAGATGTGATTTAATACAAAAAACTATACCAACATGCATAAAGTTCAAATAATCTAAAAAAAGAAAGTGCCTTTAATTGAATTTCGCTGAGTGTATAAACAAAAAATATCATATGGTTAGGTTACAATTCAAAAATTACAGAACGACAACTTCATATGTCTACACCATTTCCAATTCAAATTCGAATAATTTCAATTGAAATTCAAAAATTCTATTTGAAAATAAAAATTGAAAATCAAAATTTTCATTTGAAATTCAAAAGATATTAATTGAAAATCAAAATTTCCATTTGAAATTCAAAAGACATCAATTGAAATTCAAATATTCCGTTTGAAATTCGAAAGACATTAATTGAAATTCAAAACACGTCAATTGAAATTCAAAAGACATGAATTGAAATTCAAAACGCATCAATTGAAATTCAAAACAAATCAATTAAAATTCAAAACGCATTAATTGAAATTCCGAAGACATCAATTAATTAAATTAAATTAAATACAAAAAAAATTATTAATTCAATACCATTTTGCACAAAAAATAACATTAAGTGAAATAAGAATAAAACTCACGTCACAGCGAAAATAGTCCACTTAAAATTACATTACACAGTATACAATATACAAAAATATACAAAAAATATATACAGTATACAAAAATCAATTTTTAATATTTTGTTGGATATCCTTTCTAACAAATGACTGATTTAAGACGATTTGGAACAGACTCCACCAGCTTTTCTGTATATTCCGGAATTATCTTACCTCACTCCTTCTGATTACTCTGGGATAATGATACAGCAGCCGTTCTTTAACAATTCCAGGAGTGTGCTTGGGATCATTATCCTGATGGAAATGAAAGATGTCGAGTATGTCAAGTTTTTCAACACTCAGTCGCACGATAGACTGCCGGTCTGCCTAAATCCTCGTTTGAGTGGGTTTACAAATGTGGAACGCACCCAGCGTCGAGAACGATATACGAACCCGTCGTCAAATAAGCGGATGTGACAAAAGCTTTCTCTTCTTATACAAAATCCATTGTTTTCTCAGTGTGGTTAATATTTTTCAACTACCATGCCTACAATTAGAGTAATCTCATTAAAAAGTGTATGAAACGGAACGATTCTTTGTGAGATCTACCAATCTAAATTGTACCTAACGTCAACAAAATGGATATTTGGTATCAGTTCGTTAAAATATTGGAAGTTTCATTCTTCCTGAGATTAGGTTTGCAACAATTTTGCACAACTTGGAACTTGGCCTACTCAAACGGTATGACCTCTAACATGCTTTCAAAATCATCATTTTGAATTTTTGTGACAAATAGAGGGAAAATTCCGTAGATATTTTCATTTTAGGTAGCTGCGTGTCGGTGTGGTTTTCTTACGTTTGTTATCTTATAACAGAAACCCATAATTATAGTAGTATTGAGGTTTTAATTTCATATTTCGAACCCTTTTAAAGAATTGCCAAAATGTAGAACAGAGTGTAAAAAATCGCCACCAAAAATTCATTCGTTTTCTGATTTCGATTCATTAAATATCGCTTGAACAATGGGACGACTCCAACGTAACAAATGTCTATACTGTATATTACCCAAAATAAAATATATAATTTGCTTCTCATTTTTTGCATTTTTGCTCTTCCTGGACTCCTTCAGGAAATTACAATATTACAGTGTTACCTTTGTTATACAAACGATTTCGAAATTTTGATTATTTGCAATCCCTAATTTAACATTACCATATTAGGATTTCTTCGAATTCTTCAGAACTCGAAAATTGAAAAAAATGTTAAAAAGTACAATTTCAAAATACGCGATTTTGATTAAAATCGGTAAATTAAACTATTTTTTTTTCTTTACTTTCTTTACTGAAATTCCCATATATAAGATTTCTTCTCCGAATGTTTCATAACTTGAAAATTGAAAAAAATGTTAAAAATTACAATTTCAATACGTTTTTTTTTCTTTTTACGTTACTTTTTTTTTACTGAGCTCGAATATTGAAGAAAATTTGAAAAAGTACAATTTGAAAACACGCGATTTTTTTCATGTTTTTTTTTTACGTTACTTTCTTTACTGAAATTCTCATATTAGGATTTCTTTGAATTCTTCAGAACCCGTAAATTGAAGAGAATACTAAAAAGTACACTTTCACTTTATTCATTTTTTCTTTCTTTGTTACTTTCTTTACTAAAATTCCCTTATGTAGGATTTCTTCGAATTCTTCATAACCCGAAAATTGAAGAAAATCTTAAGAAGGACCATTTCAAAACACGCAATTTTTTTAATCGTTAAATTAAATTGTTTTTTTTTTTCTTTTTACATTTACGCGTGGCACAATTTTTTAAAAATACACCCAGACGTGGAATAGAACAATTGTGGGAATCTCTTTACTTAGTGCAGCTGAATTTAAGCAAAGCAAAAAGTTTTCTTTCAATCTTCCCATGAAAGTTTGGCACAGAGGATGTAGCGTATAACAATGAGCATTTGTTTATTCAAAACGATAAGTTATTATATAATTTATTTAAATGAATCGCACATTTTCCTTACGAGATCGGTAAATGAAAATTTAGTTTATAAAGGTCATGAAAAGTAAAAGGCGATTGCAATCTTACTTGGAACTGGAGGTTCAAACTCCAGTCTGTTCAAAGTGTAGCCCCGTTTATGCTGTAGCCTCTATAATACGTCTATTTGAATA
>JAHXMU010026041.1:0-10269 GCA_019455685.1 Philornis downsi | reverse complement strand
TCAAGGTACAATCTACCTATATAATAAACTTTGGAAACGAAAGCTGACCCCCGCTTTTTTTTATATTTTATTTATAAATCTCTTGAGGTAAATATATGTCAGAAGTTAACCCGTTCCTGCCGAACCAGACAGGTGGTAAAAGATTTGCCAACAACGAAGAGGCGGAGTCCTCGGATGATGGCTTTTTAAAGGAGTTTGACAGTTCTTACTATAAACAGAGCATAGGAAAAAGAGTGCTGGAAAAAGTGATCGAGCTAAAAGTAGATTATATTGAAAAATAAAGAAAAATTTTCCCAACTTGTTTGTGTCTCTTTGTTAAGTCGGCTAGTTTTGGGACTGCCATCGTGTAACACCCTAAATAACAAAATTAGAATTTAACAATTTGCTAAAAAAAATAAATTTTAGCTAATTATTTTTACACATCCATCAAAATCCACTTTTATGTTAAATAATATCGCTACATATAGCGCCCTCTGGCGGCGCCGCAATAAGTTGGATATATAAACAACTGTGTGCTTTCATGTCTTTGATTTTCGAACTTGGTAGAAAAAATAATAATAGCTTTAAACAGAATTGGGATCATTATTGGGAACTCGAAATTTTGCCCATCATGGGTTCTATGAGACGTATATTGCGATTGTGTTGTCTGATATAGTTCGTGGTTGTTCGGATAGATAAAAATGCACGGAAAGTCTCCGACAAAAATGTCGATGTGTAGCGCAAAACAGGTTAACCAGAACTCCGTAAAAACGCTATTAAAACTCGGTGTGACGAATTGGGTCATTAGCGTATAAGACTGAAACATATGGAATTGTATAATAGTTTCTATACGGGATGTACGTACGACACAGTCGACCAATATGTTGCTTACTTGATTTTGAGAATGATAACACTTAGAGAAAAGTGCTTGCACTTCTATGAAGGCAGTACTGTTTTTTTGCACTACCAAAATCCACAATAGCCAGAGCATAGGAAAAACGATAAAATGTATAGAAACAACAAATACAACTAAATGTATGTACGTATCCGTATGCACATATACATATGTACACATATATGTATGTACGAGTATGTTATTTAGCTAAAAATATCACACAAAATTTCGTAAAAAAATGTCGACCGACTTTACTCGACAGGCAGGCACAACAGACCCACTGTATTTGTTGTGTTTATTGTAACACGGGTTGTGTCTCGTTCATGTCGTTGGGTGATTTACAGTAGCAACGGGTTGACAATTTTCCGATTTTCCAATACTTCTGCCTCTGTTTCTGAACAGAGACGACAAAACGTCCAAACACCCAACAACAGAATAGAAGAGACCTAAAGCGAAATACGAAGGAAATAAAAGGAAAAATACAAAACGATCGTAAAACAATTGTGATAAAATATCAATCAGTGGTGAATCGAATCGATCGAAGTGTTCGAGTGGCACACAATTTTCACATTCAATCATTTGTCGTGGCCAGAATTCGCCTGCATTGTCGTCGGTTGGTCCTCCCCGTTGGTGTTCAGTGGGTTTTTCTTGTGTCTTAAATTAATGCTCGTCAGCTCAGAACTATTAGCCAGCAGCAGCCACCAGCAAACGAATTAAAAAAAATGGATACTCACTATAGTGAATGTGAAATTTTTTAAAATGCAAAAAAGGATTAAAATTCAATCAAAATATTCATAAAGTTTGACAACAAAATCATCATCGTACATTAAAAGACCAGCAAGAGCTTTTCTCGCCAAGAACAAAAAAGTGAAAAATATTTAAGAAAAAAAACCGAAATTTTCGACAACATTTTGTACCTTCTTGAATTTAATTAAGCATGAAATACTAATGCAAAAAATAGAAAGATTAGCACCAATAAAAGTTACATAATTTTATTGAATATTTGCTCTTAACCGTAAAAATCTTCATTAATTTAACGGATTTCGCAAACTGGAGATACCTTAAAAGTGTTGCATTTTGGTGGTGGCATTAACAGAATTTTAAATTTGAATTTTGATTTCTTGTTTCTTCTTCTTTGTCTTTATATTTCTAGAGAATTTATGAAATAATTTGTGAGAGAAAAAAAATATGAAATGTAAAAAATTGAAATAAAATTTAGACGGAAAAAAATAACCAGTAAACGACAGATTTTAGCGAAAACACAATGGAAACGGTGAGTGATGCGTGAAAACTTCAGCAAAGAATAATAAGTGCAAGGGAGACACTTAAAATGTCAAAGGAAATTTGATGGGGTTGGTGCTCAACGCCTTAGAACGAATACACTGAAAGAAATGCCCTAAAGAAAAGAAAAATAAAACGCGAAAATAAGTGTTTGCGGTTGCAAAAGGAAGTTGGTAAAACAAAGTAGTATTGGAAATGAATTAAAAAAAGGAACAAATAAAAGGAAATAAAATATGAAATAAGGATAATGGTATAATAAATATGATTTTTTTTAAATTTCCTTTTAAGTGTGTGAAAAAAACCTCCTTGCTGTAGAAAACTTAAATGACTTGCAAACAGAGTTATAAATAAGTCAAAAAAAATTGTTAAAGAAATGAATTTGAATGATATTATTAATACATACCGACAAAGGAAGGGTTATTATAATGAGTGGTGAAATATACTCTAAAAATAAATAAAAATGGGTTACAAAAAAAAAAAAAAGAAGAAAACAAATTATAATTTATGTGAACAATTAACAAATTAAGAACACAATACATGGCGCAATAGATAATATGAAATATTTGTCAATAGCAACAGAGAACCCTGAAAAAATAGATTTTGGAGTACAATACAATACAATACAATATCCTTATTTTAAAGATACCTTTTAAAACTATGAAAAACTTATAATAGAAATTTCCCAAAAATTAAAATAAAAAATTTAATTATTAAAAAAAAAAAAAATATTTACCTGAGATTGCGGATTTAAGTGTTTTTTTTTTTTTTGAGAAAAATTTTATATCGTCTTTGACATTAAATAAAATTAAATTAAAAAGGGGACTCAATAAACAAATAAAATTCATTAAATTAATGGTTAAAAAATTAAATAATATATAACAAGAAAAAAATCTAAAATCAAATATCCTAATAATATTCGCTAAACCTATTAGACAAAAATAATGATGCCGACGAAGAAAAAATTATTAAAAATTTAATTATTGAGAATTCATCGAAATAAAATGCTTAAAATATATATAAATATGTATACTCACAAACAAAATGAATCAATAATTTATTTACTTGGTTGGCGCCTGGAACATAATTTGTTTTTAAGTGTAGTAACGTCTGTAGTGAGGAGATATTTATTGGTCTACGGAATGTGGTATTACTTGAAATCAACTAATTGGGGAATTTTTGCTGCAATTCTGCTATAACAGATCGGGCTATGTAATACACTGCAAACATGGTTGTGATTTCCTCTCGGCATTGTTCTAGAAGGAAATATTCTTTCAATATCTTTAAGTAATATCTTAGAAACAACATTCATCAGCCAGTCTGTACAAGTAGAGATTGTATGAAGTATTGCAAATTGTTTTGTTCCTTTTTACATTATATCTTTCAGGTCTCTTTATGTATGAAGTTGTTAAATTCGTACTTTCATTTCATGCAATAGTTGTCCTCCTTTCTTGTTTCCATTTCCAAAATAAAGGAGAGAAATTATTTTTTTAATGGTAGCAAAAAGTTGAAAGTGTTGTTAAAAATGGTAGGTATACAAAAAGTATGTGATATGGCTTGGAATGACTCGGAATAAGTTTTGATTTGTTTACGTTTTTGGAATTTACCTATAAATCACAGGTTTAAACAGATTCCTATAATCGACTCAAAATCAAATTGAATTTTATTTCTGTTTCATACATCCAAAACGAAATTATAAATAACATTAATTTTGATTAATATTATTAGAAACAATTTTGATTCTGATTTAGTTTATAAAACGCTGTCATTGTATTTCATTTGACATTTTCCAGTTCAAAAAAAAAAAAAAAACAGACAAACATTTTTAGTGGGGTTTATAAGTTTTATGGCAATATAACTAATAAGCTTTGCCAAATCCTACATTAGAAATCATGCCTAATTAAAATAAGTTGACATTATTCAGTTAATTTAATTAAATGCGATTAAACACAACAATGTATTTCAATCCCTAACTTTCTATTTATAAAAAAAATATTATTTAAAAAGCGTTTCCAACTTCACATCACAAAATACATACCGATATATATATGTGTGTGTGTAAAAGTGGTATATAAACCCATTTTTCTATTCGAAAAATTGCTATCATCGTACTTTCCTGTAAAGAAAAAAAGTGTCCACCATGACGATAAAAAACCATGAAGGAGCTTTTCAACATAAAATGTCTAAGTAACTTCCGTATGAAGCGTCTAGGAACACACATTTTTCTATTTCATTTTACCTACACAGAGATTTTCGTGGCCCACGAAATATCCCACTACAATGGAATGCAGAGATTTTAAGATTAGGGGCTTTAAAATGAGGTCGGCCATAAAATGTACCTTTAAGTAACACCAATCATTCATCCACATATCCTGAATGCGAAAAAGTATTCATCTTTTCAAATTTTGTATAAATAACATGTTCACTTACCTTAAAATTTTTCCTCATTTCAAATAATATTTTTCATACGATAACAATTCGAAATTAGAACAAATTTCGAAGAGTGTTGCCTACCTATTATAGTAAAGTTAAATATTTTTAATTGTATATTGAATTAGGTAAAAATGGCTACATTTAATAGCTTCATATAAAATTGCTGTGAAAATTTCTGAGCGCCTGGTATCGCAAATTCAGGAAATAATATATTTGAAACACTTTTTTTTACCTTTTGGAGTTTGTTGCCAGAGCTTTATTTTCCTCTGCCAAGAAAAGGACCTACAACATTTAGTTTCAGTTTTAATTTAGGCAAAAAAAAAACGAAACTGCTTAAAACTAAAATTTTTTTTCAGTTTCTCGAATCAAAATGTCTATTTCGATAAGGAAACAGAACCAAAATAGATTCCTAATTTCGTTTCAAATAAAAAGCGAATAAGTACTCGTATATGAAATGAGTTGAATCAGAAACAAAGGTCTAATATGCTTTGAATAAGCTTACAATATAAAACCCGGAACGCAACTGAACATTCATTTATATATAATAACTAGCTGACCCGGCAAACGTAGTTTTGCCTTCAAAATGTTAATGTGGTAAAAAAAATTGATTGCAAAAATCTCATCTCCAACGCCATTTATCATTTCAAATAAAACCTTTTAAACCTTCCGGAATACTCTACCAATAATTTAAGACCAAAATGAGCCAAATCGGTCCAACCGTTCTCGAGCTTTAGCGAGACTAACGCACAGCAATTGATTTTTATATATGTATATAATAATACATTTCTTTCAATTTAATGAATTTTTGAAAATTAAAAAAAAAAAACAAATTTTTGCAGTTTGATACACGGCGAAAGTATGGTTTATACCTGATCTTTACTGATGCCTTCGTCTGATCAATGTCATTATGCAAAGGGTTTTTAACTTGATAATATCAAACTCATCCAAACTTTTGGAGTTTGATACACGATCAAAGTATGGCTTATACATGATCTGCTTCTCGTAATGTTTTTCTTATATTTGATACCCACATCTCATCAACAGTCGATTTGCCATGACAAAAACTAATCAAGAAAAATCAAACAAGCTTTAGTCTTGCACATAACATACTCCTTACTTAAAACATTAAATAAACTGTAAAACGCGGTCTTCAAAAATCTCCTCTTTTTTTAAACGAAAAAGTTTGTAGCTGATTTCTGAAAAATTGGTAGTGTTACGTTTCATATAACGGGCAGCGGTTAATATGAGTGATGAAATCCGCTACTGATTAAATATGGCACTCGCCATTAGTTATATACAAGAGCAGCCAATCGAAATGTTACTAACTTCAGGCTGCTGTGGTAACCAAACGGTTAATAACAACGGGCTCATTTTTTGATAACCGTCAACCTGTTATGTTGTTTACAACCCTACGGAAGCATATCGTTTTACGCTTCAGCCAAAAAAGAATTTGTCGAAATGAAATTCAAAGGCAGCGATGTTATTGCTTTCCATTTAGCAGGAAGATCGCAACCCACCGTTTCTAATGAGTTATGACTTTTAATGTTTGTGTATCGAACCATTAGACGTTACATGGAGACAGACATCCAAAAACAGCAAGAATTTCTTCTCGTGTATAACGAAGTTTATATGAAGCCATGACAGAGTTTTGATTTCTGTCAATCTTAAAGCTAGCATGAAGTTCAGTGAAGAAGGGCTAAAATTGTTATATCAACCGAAGCTTTAGACACCGGAACAAATTATGATGCCACCTTTCCAACAAACTTTTGGATAAGTGTAGCTAACCGTGGCACAAAAGTAAGAATACCGAACTATCTTGCATATGATTTTGGATTCTAACGTTGATGATATAATCACGCCCTTCTATCAGCACTGGAGCTGCGCTCTCAAGGTATTTGACGACCACTTCGAGTAGTCGAGTAAGTGGCATGTTTTTGAGAATCTCTTCATTGGAATTCAAGCTTTTATTGTCCTGCAGTAGATCGTGTTTCAGGCGTATGTTGTTTTCACTATACATACTTGTACTGTTCTCCTTCACGTAAAATCTATAATACATCCTAATGTATGGGGTGATCAAAAGAGCGCAATTTCTTTTTCGTGGTTGCAAATTAACTAAATTTTGCAAATATATTTTGGTATAATCGCGCGGTAGTCCTGTTTAAAATGGACCCTGTCAATTCATAGCTATAACTTTTATTAGAATTTATTAATATTTGAATGAACCTTATAGATTATAGATCATATCGATTTATATTTTCAAGCACTCGTCGTACAGGCAAGTTTCCAAGCGTGGGTTTATCGCTTCGAAAAGTTGTAGTTTTCGTCGACTTTTTCCCATTTTTCCGCTTATCTCCCTCTCTCTGAATATGATACACCTGTAGTACAACTGTGATTCTAACAGGATTTTTTCGGAGTCGACAGGAAATGAAATTTTTTGGTTTTGATCGACTATAATATGTAGTATGTCCAATTGGACACCTGTTGAACTTTGTGAATGTTTCCTTATTTTCAATTAATTTTATGAAATTTTAATTTTTTTTATTTTCCGCTTGTTGGAGAACACAATCCTGTCTTCGCCAATTGTTCGGATTTCTTCGCTTAGCTGCCTTGCAACACAAGCAACTTGTATGTAAAAATGTTCCCCGTTACATATTCTACTTTTCCACGAAGAAACTGCCATCATTGTTTTACCTTATAAAATCAGGAATATACCTATATTGTTATGAAAAAAGCCTTAAAACTTTGTTAACAAAATAAAATGTGATAAATTTAAAGTCAATCACATTTTCAGAATAAATTACATCATTTCTTTATCGAAACTTTAGTACAACATCTTTAAATTTCAAACAATTTAAATGATTGGTTTTTAAGGTTTTTCAATATATTTTTATTTGAAAATCACCTATTGAACGTTAATTTTTTTTTTAAGAAAGATCTTAAACAATTTATATTTAATAAATACATAAATAATTTCATCCGGTACTCCACACTTTAAGTAGTCACCGATCGCGGTGCCTCCCAAATGAGTAGACTGTTTGTTCGTCGAAACGTATTCACTTGGTTTTGTTGCTGTTTACTTACGGAATCATTTTTGTTGACTTCCTAATGAATGAGAAGGCTGCAATAACATCTCACAGTTTTGTGTCATTGATGTTTATTCGATCAACATACGCGGATGGCACATAGCCTTTGTAAAAAGTGGTATCAGTCTGTTGAAGAGGCGTAGCGATAGATTGTAGCGATATCGAAATCTTCTACTGATATAAAAAATTTTTGACTATACTTACTGAAGACATCGTGTCGGCCATTGTCATTTTAAAAAGACATATAAACTTTGCAGGAATGCCAAACTCGGCCATGATCTCATACAGTTTTTGCAGATGGTCGAAAGCAGTTCTATAGTCGACGAAAATACGGTTCGTGTTGATCTCTTATTCTTGTGTTTCCTTCCGGATTTGGCATAGAGTGCCTGGTCAGTTGTAGATTTCCAGTTCTAAAGCCTCAATGATAAGGCCCAATTAGGTTAGATGAAACAGGCTATAGTTTTTCACATATCGCACTCGATGGAACCTCATAAACGATGCTTGGTATCGTGAAATTTGGTACTCACACTCCAATCACCTTTCTAACCTTTTAATTACTTCTAAAGGGGATTTGAATGAAATATGTCTGTGGTCACAATGAAAAACGACTTTAACGGACAAAGTTGGGTTAATTCGATATTATTAATATTATTGTATTATGATGCATATTTACGTGCAATTCCCATTCCAAAATTCGCAGTAGTTCATAAGTTACAACAATTTTTTCAAAATAGCGATTTTTAATAAATTACCTAATATCTCAAATTATTGATATTAGAACATATTTTTTGTTATTATTGTTTATGCCTTTAAGACACATTAAAAATTTTCGCATTTCCAAAGTTATAACAGATTCCCATATAAGCATAGATATTTTTGATGCCCTTGGAACAAAAATTCGATTCGACCGGAGCGGAATAACGGACATTCTTGATAATTTTAAGAAACTGGAAGTCGGTTAAAATCTTAAAAAGTGATGGTCGGTTCTATTTTTGGGATTTTGATGACTCTATTCCTACTTTAGCTGCAATTAGGACGGTCGATCTGAGTCTCCCATCTTTTACCACGTGTTCAGTTTGTTTTGCCGTATTTTCACCAGAAGATAGATAGGTAATTTTACGGATATCCTAGTTTTGAATTCTGCTTCCACCTACTATAATGTTGTTCGTCGTGGCCGCGATATATACATATATATTATATATCACAGATTGAAGAATAGCATCGTTCCTTCACATTTTGGTCTGAAAATTTTCCATAACAATTTTGGTGGCCAGAATTTCTGTCACAAGCTATTTATTGTACAAAAGTAAAACATTACCTTTTTCACGTCGATTACCATTTTCTAAGTGCATCTCGTTAACCGCTCAACCTCCTTGGTTTTTCGCTAAGTGTGATTTCTATTAAATTTCATCTTGCGCAAAATTGCTTCTAATTTAATTTAGTGGTTCGTTACTCTTTTTTTTTTGTTAGGCTAAACTAATTTTAAATTTGTTTTTAATTCAATTTGTTTGATTTTTTTTCTTTCTATAAAATATATTTACCAATTTCTGTACATTTATTTTTCTTTGTTTTTTTTTTTTTTTTTTGTATTTTATTTTGCATTTCGTTTTGAACCAATGACACAGTGAACAAAATCTGAAATAAAAATAAAAAAAATGTCAAATTCTTTGACGAATTGTAACATTCTTTTTCTTCGCAGGGAGAAGGGAGAGAAGTGAAAAAGGGGGAAAAGCGAAAATAAAAATCGCACGCTGGCCAATCTGGTGATGGGGTGAAGGAAAAACGGTGAAGAAAACAACATTTATCATGCAGACATACGTGCAAACTATATAGTATATATACTAAGTTCATATGTGCAAGATCTGTAGCTGTAGACGTACGTAGTACATATGTTGCAATTTTGTAATTGTATGTAGCACATTATAATCAACGATTCGTATTGTTTATAGTGCGAAAAAAAATGTTAATGCTTTTTAGCGTTTATATTGTCAGTTTTAATCATGGCGTCCGAAACCCGTTGACAGATTATTTGACAGATTTGCACTTTTCGTTTCGCTTGTTTAAGTTTCCTCCCACTCGTTATATTTTGTTAGCTGTTGACCAGTTCCCTTATTATTATTATTTAAAATGTTCTCTTTCGAAATTTTTCTTCGGCTTTTTTTTATTCGCGCTCTTTGTTTTCTTTTTTAAATATTATATGAGATTAACCTTCAATGTTTGAGAGATTAATGATTTTACATATAAATTCGTTTCTTTTTTTTTACACTCAAGGTAACATCCAGTAATTAAACGTGAAAAGATCAAAAAACAGATTTGGTTTGTTAGTAAACAACAATTTTATTTTTTGTCATTCAATTGAGTAGACATAATACACTGTGCCTTGTGCACCCAGTGTTGCCTGATTATTTTGTGGCTTCACCGCCAAATGTATTATTGAATATGTCAAAAATACTGCAAATATCGCTAATATTTGAAACGCCAACATATATCTTTTTAAATATGTTCTATATTCTGAATGGCCTACTTTGTGTTAGTTTAAAACAGGGACGTTCACGAAAGTTCAGTTTCGTTTCAGGTTTGATATTGTAAACTTATTTAAAT
>JAHXMU010026040.1:89476-104314 GCA_019455685.1 Philornis downsi | reverse complement strand
CCAACCGATATGCCGACACTCTCAGCAACTTCTGTAATTGTGAATCGACGATTCTCCATATGTTGATATGCTGGGGCGTCCAAAGTGGGCGTCGTCATTCACATCTTCTTGACCTACTGTGAAAAGCTTGTACCACTTGTAAACATTTTTTTGATTCAGAGTTCTCTCACCGTATGCCACTAAGCAAGTCAACATTTCTAGTGTTTTTTTAGCACTTAATTCCATTTTTTACACAAAATTTGATGCAACTTCTTTGATCCATTTTTTTCTATAGCTGAAAGTTGCCGAACACGCAAAAGGCTTGTCTTATTTATGCCTCTCACAAACAAACTAAACATGCTGTATAGATAAAACCGTCAACATATCTTCGAGAAGAGTGTACCGCGAAATTTGAAAATTCACCTTATTTTTTAAACACACCTCGTATACTGTAAGGCGAAATGCTAAATCTAATCCATTTAGCCTCCGGTAAGTTGCAAAAACGAATAGCTGCCACCTCAATTCCTTCTGATAGGTAACTTTCTTTGCACTTGCCTAAAGACAATCGTGGTCCTGAATCAAAAATAAAAACGAATCAAGTCTACTGATTAGAAAATACAGAGGAAAGACCGAATTTTCGGAGATCGGCGAATTTATTTGGCAGGCTAAGGCTGAACGGGTATCAAATTAGAACAAACAACTATATAAGAGATATTGAATCTAAGCATATATCATATATGCCCATATATGATATATGGGCTGAACTGGCCACTTGTGTGGGAGATACCAGAATCAGCACGGTTAGTTGTTAATTTTTTTAAAATTTTACCAAACATTATAAATAAATGCAATAAACGCAAATATAAGTTGCTCGAGGCTATGAATGTGGAGTTACTAGCGAAAACTGAATTTCTGAAATCCGCTCAATTTATAAGGGAGGCACCAGCAGTGAAGGATCGCTATAGCCCAGAGCTTAGTTTCAGACTTATATTTTGGGTAAGGGTACGATTTTGGTCCCCTTTCTGAAAGTAGAAGTTTCGAAAAATCTTTTTGCATTACGTGGCTGCCCCATAGAAGGATTGTATGCGCAATTGTACGAAAGAGATATGCTTAGATCCGTCGAATTTATTTGTAATTCTTTTATAACCCCTATAACGTAAGAATGAGTTATTCACTTTTCGATTTTAAAAGTGAAGTTAAATAAAATACATATTAAGATATAATTGGGATGAAGCTTTAATGCTTGGACCTTGCTATTTTGTACGCAATATAAGGCTACTTAGGTGACCATCTTTGGACTGGTTGCAGCAATTTTCGATGCAGTAGTTTTCCACTATTTTTTCTCACATTTTGGCCAGTATCTCGGTGATAACTTAACGAATGTTAGTTTTGGAATGCTCCAACGTTTGGAGATTATCAGCGTAAACACGGGCTTTGACATAGCCCTACAAAATATGTCTAACGGCGTCAAATTGCGTGATTTTGGTGGCCAAATGGCATCGCCAAAACGTGAAATTACGCTTTCTGGAAACTTCTCATGCAATAAAGCCAAAATCGGTCGTATTGTGTTGCTCGTGGCACCATCGTCTTGTTGAAACCACATATCGTCCAGTTGATAGTCTTTAATTTCAGGCCAAAAAAAGTCGGTTATCGTACGGCCATAGTGCTCAGAACTGAAATTCGGATTATCCATCACATTTTCACAAACAGAAGCGACGTTTTTGGCAAAGTGTACATTGCGATGATGCGCAGGTCTGACCACTTAGTAATGCTTCCAGTCGCTTTAAATTTCTTTTCAATCTTGTCAATTCCTTGCACTGTAGGTCAATTATGACAACCATAATCACCCCGTAATGCTCGAAAAATGCCCACGTTTGAATCACCACTTTTGTACGAAATTTGAACTATTTTTACGCGTTCTTAACTTGTTAAGCGGTCGATATCCGAAAATGGCAAAGCTTTCACTAAATAAAAAACACTTCATATAACAAGTCTATATCGCTAACAGCCTTGCCAGACCAGCGGTTTTGAAGGCACTAAATGAATAACCCGTTACTAATGTACGTTCCCCACTATTTGTGCTCCCTTACAAAATAGCAACAATTACGACCGAATTCCAAATTATACTCCATTTATTCATTTAAGGCATTTGGTCATATCCAATTGTTCCACGAAATTCTTCCACTAGAATTCATTCATTCATTTTTATGGTCGCTCAACTATTTCCAAATCAAATGAATGCGAAGACAAATAAAGAAGTTATAACTCATTTGCAAAAGGGGAAAGTTTTATGAATTTCTTAAGTGAATTGTATTTGTTTCTTTGTTGGCATTTTTCATACTTCTCTACAATCGTCGCACATTTTTGTTTGCGCAGTGAAATTTCTTTGTTCACAAACAAAGATGTGCCAAAATAAAATTTCTTGGAAAATAATTTCCGGTGTAAGCGTTAACTTAGGAAATTTCTGAGATGAAGCAAATTGTGTATCTTCCAAACTATGGGCGGTTGTTGAAGACATCTGGACGAAGGCATTTAGACTTTTGGAGTTTGTCATAAAACGCCAAACGAAAATATTTGGTTTTACCTGCACTAAATACAGTTGAAAATGGATAAAAGGAACGTTCACCAGTGAACAATTAAATTAATCCAATTAACTGTGATTATCTTTGTATTATAAAATTAAATTTCTGTAGCAATATAATTCTTTAACCATCTCCGTAATTCGAAAAAATTTTTAGCTGCATTCCTTATCTTCTAGTTGTTATGATGTATGTTAAAAAAGAGATTTGTTTCGAATTGTTTGGTACACCCTTGATAATATAAACTAACTCGTTTGTTGATATTTTCCCGATACAATCGAAATCAGTATTTGCAGCATACTTACATCTTTATAATCTTAAGGAAAATACAACCAAAATTCAGGTTAATCGAGCTACGGCAGAGTAATTTAAGTTTTTAAGTTTTTATACCTTCACCCGGAAGGATGAATTGCTATCCATTTATTGGTTTCGAAACCGCCGGTCTGGCAAGTCTGTAAGCAGTTAAATATCTGCCACCTGAAGTGCTATTTATTTAGTGAAAGATTGCTATTTACGAATATGGATCGTTTAACAACCGAAGAATGCCTAAAAATAGTTAAAACTTAATACAAAAGTGGTGATTCAAACGTGGGCACATTTCTCGCATTATGGGCTGATTATGGTCGTCATAATCGACCTGCTGTGCAAGGAATTGGCAAGATTATAAAAAATGTTGAAGAGATAATAAGCGTTACATACGTTGTTTGGCCTATGCATCTTTGCAATGCACGCTCTGACGGAAATATCGCTTCTGTTAGTGGAAGTGTGGCGAATAATGCAAATTTTAATTCAGAGCGTTATAGCCGTATGATTGCTGACTTTTTTTTGGCCTGAAATTGAAGATTGTGAACTGGATGATATGTGGTTTCAACAAAACGGTGCCACGAACCACAACACGACCGATCTTGGCTTTATTGCTTCAAAAGTTTCCAGAAAGCATAATTTCACGTCACGTCAATTGGCCACCAACATCATGTGGTCAAACGCCATTAGACTCTTTTTTTTGTGGAGCTACGTTAAAAATCTTTAAGACATTTGAAGTCGAACGTTCGTCAAGTTATCGCCGATATACCGCCCGAAATGTGCGAAGAAGTGATCGGAAACTATCTCAAAAAGATCGACTGCTGCATCGCACACTTGCAACTAAATAACGATAGAGAAAAAAATGCCAAAGAAAATGAAGAAAAAATCGGTTGAAATTTTTATGGAATTTTTTAATCCTCTTAATGTATTATCCAAAGTCTCCAAAGTTTAGTATGCTCTTCAAGGGTAAATTTTACCAAAGAACTTGGCAAACTTTCCTTATATGAGCACCTTCATTACATTCAAATGCACGTTATTTTATTTCGTGCCTTGTTTGTGTAGCAAAACTTCCCATATATGGTGGAAAAAAATTTAGGTTACTGCAGGCTGAGAATGAAGAGTTACAGATTTCACGGGGGTTTTACGTGAGTCTCGCCAAAGGCCTTACCCACCGTGTGATTATCATACGTGGGCATATTACACTGCGATTTCCACCGACCCCTGGGAGAGCTAAGTTGGCTTGGACTATCTGGGAATAAGAGAACTCAATTTTAGGAGCAAAACTTTTTTTTCTAGCCAAAAGATAAAAAGTAGCACCCGGTTGTATAATGCAGCTTTACATTCAAGCACAAAAACCCCACCACTGATTTTGGTTTCCACCAACAACCCTCTTAATGTTCCCACTAGGAATCCAATTAGGGGTCCAACTCAATGATCAAGCGGGAACTCTGTCCCGGAGCCTCTTGCTCCCCGTGCTGTTGGCCAAACGCATGCACTATACTTCACGGTATCTGCAGGTGCGAAGACAACAGGTAGATGGAACGGTCGATGCTACATTACAAGGACACAGTATCCTCACCGCTGTGATACGGGGAAAACTCCAAACTCTTTCCGCCCGCCGATGTTGAAAGGCAACCATGACACATAAACATGGGATTGCCATACCTGTTCGTCTATAACGCACAGATGAATAAGGTACGAAATCGAGGGGCCTCTGGTCAGAACCTGTAGCTGACCTATTCCCAGTTTCAACCCCTTGCAGTTCAGCGACTGGTGCCTCTGCAATGAGCAGCAACTACTGCCTATCAAGCTGAACTAGATTGTGGGATCAGACGGATCCAAACAGTCATGCAGGCGCTCAACCTTCGGGTCAGACTGCCTCAAAATGGCCGGCATACCCACTTCCTACAACTACGCCACAGTAGTTCTATGCTGATCAAAAGCTCTGGAAGCAAACTCCGTTGCTCTGGCCAAAATGTCCCTGATAGAGAGCATATTGCTGACTATCCAGTCAGAATCTGATCTGAATATCGCTAATCCCTGAAGGTCCCTTATATGCGCATATAAGGAACGTTCTCACAACAGTCTTCGACTGGAACACCGCAATTCCATGACTCGCGATCGGATAGGGCTGTCTTATGCAGAAGGGCATTGAGTAAGACAAAGGTTAAAATCAAAATCAAGGCTTCTCCCAAGCATATTGCAAAAACCTGAATGTAGCACGTCCGTTACGACTCTCTTCGAAACGTGTTTGCCATCTTGACAAAGCACATTCGTCCAAGAGTACCCTGAGCTTAGTTCTACTAAAGCTCTCTAGGCCTTCAGTGAGCCAGTCCGTTAAAACCTGAGCATACATTTTCTTGGCCTTGAATTCCGTCGCATGTCGCATGACGACACGAATGCAACAAGTTCCACCGATACAACACCCATCAGTACCTGAAGGACATCCCTCGATACTTCACGACATACTGGCATACAAGCCAGACAAGAAAGGACCCTTAGAGAGAGAGAGAGAGAGAGAGACCCTGACAAGAGAGGGTCTTAAGATACCCGAATGCAGATTTCACCGATTCGTACCACACAAGAGATGCATAAGTTGTCATTGACAACAAACAGTCTCTGATAAACGATGCGAACAGATCGTCTGATATCTACCACTCCTGAACACACGTCTAAGCTGGTCAGGAATGCTGACTAGCTTACATATCAAACTATGAAAATGGGGACAAATAGTTCATTCGCTCTTCTATGACAACGTCCAAGTACTTCACTTTGGTGACGCATCTGAATACAACTGATGTGAAGGTTTTACATGAGTCTCGCTGTGAAAGCCTTACCCATGGTGTGTCACCACACATGAAAGCCTTACCATGTGTGCGCTGTGAAAGCCTTACCCATGGTGTGTCACCACACAGGTGCTGTTTTCTAATCATATGCTTTTTTTTCTTGGTTATGTGTTCTTTCTTTCTTCTAGCGACAGCAAGCGTGTCTTTGGGGTACTCACACTAATCCCGAAGGATTAGTTAGACTACCAGAGATTGGAAGTAGGTCCCTTGGAAAAGCTTCCTCAGGTCCCACTCCCTCACTCGGCCAAAGTACCTTTATAGCCACTTGGTATGAAATGAACTACCTCCCGGGTAGGAGTTGAGGTATCTAGGAAAACCTCGGATAGATATGAACAGTGTTTTCCAAGCTAATGCCTTCCTTCACCGACACATGAGCAACGCAAAAGCACTGAAAACACTTGTTCGGGCAACCACAGCCAGCACGATGCTCCCACCAGGGGTCCAACACCATTGACCAGGAAGGAACAATGTTCCTTGGGCACCGGGTCACCCGTGCTACCAGAAGAGAAGAACCCTCTGGTCTGGGTTTCGCAGACAAGCTAGTCCAGTTTTGCTTTATCACACCTCGCATGGAACTGGTAATCCATAATACGGCATAGATTTTCAATATCCGAGGAGAGAATATCAACACAGCAAAGCAAAGTACACCATGCTCCTGTCATAGTTCATTAACCAGATATCTCTGGTCATACAACTATATTTACGGAATAGATAAATCTTCTGATACCTCCCGACGGCTTCTCTATGTCCGCACCTGTTGCCAGGATGTGTCTTGTTTAACTATGACTCTCCCCTTTACTTAGTTTTCGAAAAACGAGTTCCAAGATCAGTTTGATATCATATTATAGGTGAATCCCAAGACATAATCCACCTTTTCCTAGGGCGCCTGGCACAAGGCCACACTACTTTGTTTTTGTTCGCAAGTATCATACCCTTTGCCTGCTTAATTACAGGATCAGGTAGAGAGGCCTGCGTTCCAGGGGTAAGCGGTACAAAGCGTCCTAGGACACACGCCAACCCACACGCATCTGAGTACAGATCCATGAGGTGCCTGAAAATGTAGGACCTATGATCAAACCACAATCCTCGGCTATGATCTGGCAAAATATAAGGCTGTGCAAGCCATCCAGTCAGACGGACATTGCCCAATCAACTTAGGAGGTCATAAAACTTAAAAGGCCTTCGGTCGAATATAACAAAAAACATGGAAAAGATAGAGGATCGCTAGCTAGTTTATGTCGCTTCCGCAAGAGATTGTGCTGATAAATGAACCCTAACTTTGCCAACTACGCTATGCTTTTATTGCATTTGCTACCATTATTATTGTACGTTGCAAATCAAGTCCACAACAGGACCATTTTCTACTGGGATTACCTGACAAAAGGTTTTGCTAAAATATTTTTTTGTAAAAAAAGCGTATTAAATAATAAAATCTAACAGCACCTCAAAGTAGAATTAACTATACGAGTAACAACTAACAATACACAAAACATCTTTGCATTAATACTTAACCGCATAATCCAAGTGTGTGCATACCGTTTTCAACTCCCCTATCACACGTTCATATCCTGCATGAAATCTTATTGCTATGCAACACATAAATAAGTATAGTAAACACCTCTACCATGGCGGTGTGAATGTTAAAATTTTAATCAACTTTAATGCAAGTGCTAATAAACATGGCAGCGGAAAAGTATCTAAAATTACCCACTCAGAAAAGTTGCAATGCTACAAAACAACAAAGTAACTGAAAGCTGGAAAAAAGCTTAACTCAATATCCACTAACAAAGGCAGCGAAACAAAGGCAACATAAAACGTTATTCAGGCAGGGAAATAAAAAAAAAACTCCGGTTTTTTTTTTCAAATTTCAGTAAAGTGAAATGCACTAAAGGTAGAAGGATGATTTCTGCAACCACGCCACTTTTCTCCTATTATAAACTGTAAATAAAGACCAAAGTTGTAAGTAAGTACGAGTACGTTCGAATGCTCCACACAGGATATGCACTACGATGTGTGTGCATGGGAGTTTTTTTCTTTTAATATAAACTTCATCTGCCCGTGTGGTTGTTAATGCTGGTGAAATTAAGATGAGGCAGCAAAAAAAGAAATTTCACCAGGGCACTAAAGGACTCTTATTCATGCTCTTACTAACAAACTAACAAAGTTAAGTTGTTGATGCTAAAGTTAACAAAAGACCAAAAGTAATTTAACAGGACTTAATTGTATGCCAGTGAAATTAAAGCCAAGAACAGATCATGTATTGGGAAGTGTTGTAGACTTCAATATGAAGTGTTTGCAGTGGGGCAAACATTTCTTCAATTCTCTTTGTATGTAATTCTATTCGAAATTTAAAGCAATTCTTTGATTAATGGTCGTCTAACAGAGCAGCAGATATGAGAGTAACAGTTAAATTTGTATCTGAATGTAGAATATTTCAATATTGCTAATGCTATGTTATAAAAAGCATTAAGCAATAACTTAACTAATGAAATCAAGAGAAGAATTGTACTGGCCAGTAGATGTTTAGAAAAAAAAAAACAAAAGTCAAACTATACCATTAGCTCTTACAGCGAGTTCTTCTATATGGGTCTATATCTTGGTGTCTAAAATCAATGGACGAGAAACTTTTATTGGTTTTCGAAAGGAAAATTCTTTGTACAACTTTCGACTCAGTATGCGAGAACGGTGGAAGGAGAATACGATACAATCAAGAACTGGAACGGCTGTGTCAATACGCAGATGTTTGTAAAGAGATTCCGGCTAAACGTTTACGACGAATTAAGTCTAATATACCTACAGGAAAGTATTCCCGAAATTTCTAGTTGGTGATAGAAGACCCGATCGCCCAAAGGACAGACCTGGTAGGAGATGATGCAAGAAAACTAAGAATACCTAGCAGAGATGCCTGGAGAAAATTCTTCGACTAAACGGAATATACCTGAAGGGTCAGCGCTACAAAATAAATTAATAAATATGATGGCTGTCCAAAAACTAGCTGACCTGAAGGTGGTGCCAGTAGTTTAAAAAAAAAATTATTTTGAAGAAAAATGGCAACCTTATAAAACATATGCTTTAACTTTCAAGGGTTATCTAATATTTTTATTTGAGCTATCAAAAGTAAACGACTTCAATTAATTTGTAAACATGAACAAAATTGGTCACCGTTATGTAATACAATTTATCCATTTGAAAGGTCTCAGCCCAACCAATAATAAAGCTGAGCTACATTCTACTTTGAGGCAGTCTGCTCCTTTAGTTTACAACTACAAAATGTTGAATAGCAGAGTTTAAACGAGGCCGTACGAGCTGCCAAGACGAACACCGCTTTGGTCGATCAATTGGGGTGTCCAAGCCAAAAAAAAAATTATATTGGATGATCGTCTAAAGGTGTTATAAATCGATGTAGAAATTCGACTTTATCGCGGTGAAACACGCACGCAATGAGAATGTCTGGTTTCCGGCGGCACTTGCGATATAAATTAACGAATTCAAGAAAAATACAGGATTTTATTTCGTTTCGATTCAGACCAATATTTAGCAAAAATTAGAACAATTCACCGTGCCTCTTTTCGGTTCCCTGGATAAATTGCCGCCAGCGCTAAAAGACTTGGGATGAATTTATAGTTTTGGAATGCTCCAACGTTCGGGGATTATCCGCGAGAACAGGGTACTTGACATAGCCCTACAAAACATGTGTAACGGCATCAAATCACGTGATTTTGGTGACCAATTGGCGTCGCCAAAACGTTAAATTACGCTTTCTGCAAAAATTCTCATGCAATAAAGCCAAAATTGGTCGTTTTGTGTGGTGCGCGGCACCGTCTTGTTGAAAATACATATTGTTTAGTTCATAATCTTCAATTGTGGGCGAAAAAAAAATCGGTTATCATACTGCCATAGTGCTCTGAATTGAAATTCGAATTATCCATCACTCTTTCACACAACAGAAGCGATGTTTTTGGCAATGCGTGTATTGCGCAGGTGCACAGGCCTGACTACATCAATAATGCTTCAAGCGGTTTTGAAACTTATATATGTCATTTCAACTGGTTGCAATTTGTGTATATTCGTGGCCGCAATTGCAATTTAAATTAAATTTTGTTAAAATATGGTGAGTCAATATATCTAATACAGTTTTTTTTAATAGTCAGGTTACATTCCTATTTTATCACCAATTACTTCATGGGTCAAGCTATGATCTTCTCTAATTTTTGAATTATACATCATCAGTCATAGCTTTTGACCTATCCTTGGGAAGCCTATCCTCCAAATTAACATTATCTATCCAAATTCTGTGAAACGACTTTAATACCGTCAAAACCCTGATTGCTTTTCATTAAATATTTCCAAAGGCTAGAAAAAATCAGTAACGAATAGCAAACCTAATTGGCATAAAAATTCCAATTAACACCGTTTTACTAATTTCACATTTTCCTGTTTCCATGTTGTTCGACCTTTCTTAGATTTTAAGTTACGACTATGTAGCAAAGCTAAGACAAGTAGGCAATATTCACTTATCATCAAATAAGCAATCCTTTTTAGTGATATCAATTTTTGTGAAGTAATATGTAGTGGACTTTTTAAGGTCATATTTCTTTTTCACTTTCAAAAATTTCATAGAAAATTTTCATAGAAAATTACCTAAAATAAATAACTATAGTGGGCTGGAAAAAAAAACTTTCATATCTGTCGCTAATTCTTTATGAAAAGTGCAATAGTGTACGATGTTGTCAAGCATCAGTTTATTTTCGTTATGGTACTGTGGTTTTAACGATCTGGCAATACATAAAATACTCTAAAAAAATTCATATTTATACCACGTTGTAAAGTTCGACACTCTATGAGAGGTTTTAAGGTTCGCAAAATTTGGCGACAACTTTCTTTTCCCTCAACAGCCGAATCGGAAATCCAACTGAAGGCTTTAAGCAATAGTGATCGGATTGTGCCCATAGTTTATAAAGGGTCTCGCGACAAGAACGCAAGATTTAAATTTGGCGCCATTCGAAGTGTCATTGCTTGATATTTGAACACTTGTTATTGTTTGCTAGTAAAAGGCACGAGGTTAGTAAAAATGGAGAGTTACACGAATGAACAACGCATTCTCATTGTGAAATTATTTTACCAAATTGGTGAAAGTTTTGCGGCTACAGATCGCAAATTGCGATTAATTTGGGGTCACAATAATGTTCCAAAAGAGTCACCTGTAAAGAGACTAATGGATAAATGTGCAAAAATTGGGTCTGTTAGTGATGTGAAGACAACAACGCGCCTTCGACCAGGTCGATCGACCGAAAATGTCGCAGCTGTACGTGATAATGTCGCTCAAACTCCAACCACCTCCATTCGACACCGAGCTCAGCAAATTGGTGTTTCCAAATCCACTATGCAGCGAATTTTGACGAAAGATTTGCATCTTCATGCATACAAATTTCAATTGACTCAAGAACTGAAGCCAGCTGACCATAGAGAGCTAAGGGAGTTCGTTAGTTGGGTATTGGAGAGACAACATGAAAATGCTGATTTTGCCGATAAAATCATCTTCAGTGACGAGGCCCATTTCCATCTTGATGGCTTTGTCAAAAGGCAGAATTGTCGCATTTGGTATGAGGAAAATTTTCGAATGATTCACGAGAAGCGAATGCATCCTCAACGTGTCACTGTGTGGTGTGGATTTTGGGCTGGAGGAATCATTGGACCTTTTTTTTATGAAAATGAGGCGTTAAGCGTAAACAGTTAATGGTGTTCGGTATCGTGAAATGATAATTAGTTTTTTTCGTGCCTAGAATTGAAAAAATGAATGTGGAGGGCATGTGGTTTCAACAAGACGACGCCACATGTCATGCAGCCAGAGAAACAATATCTGTGTTTTATTTAAAATTTAAATCTTGCGTTCTTGTTGGGATACCCTTATCACCTTACAGTGGTAGTGGAACCCATCTTCCGGACAATTTCACAAGATCCCTTTGCACTACGATTCTTTGCCTTACTAATTAAAGGGCATTGGAGAAGTGCAACAAATTTCCTGCTTCAAATCTGGAAGAATTTGAGGCCGCCTAGACAAAATATTTCAATTTGGCCGCAACCCAGACAATTCAGTAATCTGTTAATATCTTTGGTTATCTGAAAGAAAAAAAAATACTTTTGAAAAAATGTTGGTTCTAATGACTGTAGATTTGGCCTGTAATGATGCTTTATCAGTATAAATTCTTTCAAACCATCTAAATAGCATCAGCCCCAAATACAATTCCTTCCAAAAGTTTCGCTTGGTTGAAGCAGAAATAAACAGAGCTTAAGGAATCAATGTTGGAAGAAGTCATCAAAGCATAATCATCTTCAAAGCAGAACACCAAAAAAAAAAAAATTACCTATAAAAAGTGAGTAAAGCTTAAACTAGTTTTGAGTACCGTAAGTCTAATTAAGATCAACCAGCGAAAGTAGAAATAATGAGAAACCCATCATCATTATTTTACTGTAAACTACGGAGTAATAACATTCGAAACCTAAGGAAGAATTGATATAAAGAACCAAACTTGTATTAAATAATTAAGTAATTAAGTGTAAAAAAATGTACTAAAGTCCCCAGATTCAGAGATTTGTATCTACTCTAACGTGGTGAAGTACGCAAAATTATGAAGTTATGAATCGCTATATATATATACGATATATAATCGTTATATATAAATCGTTATAAAATCGTTATAAAATATAGTAATAAATGAAAGTTATAAAATCGATTTGGCGATGAGGCACGAAAATGCGCAATCTGTATAATTAAGATGACGTAACGGAAAAGTAAATTAACATTGCTTTCATAATGATGGAATGCAAGTCCTCTTTTCTTAAAAAAAAAAAAACCAAAATCGAATTATCTTCGCATACACTAAAATACCCAAGTAAAACTTCAATAGTTAAGAAAACAACTATTTTTAAACTTTTATAGCATAAAGTATTACAACATGTTTGACAACCAAAATTTTAATCATCTCTCCTACAGCATGTCTCATCACACCAAACATCAATAGAGAGAAAAAAGACCTTTTCTAATCTCCGATGGATGAAAATATTTGGTAAGTCATTTAATAAAATTGTTGGGTATTTAACATTTGAGAATATTTAGTACAAAATTAAGAGACAAATTTAACAGTAAGGATATTATTATACAATTACTCTCTATGATTTTGGTTTTCTCACTCTCTTAATCATCTGGAAGAAGACTGTATGGGTGTATTCCCTATGTAATTTGCATACAATAATTCGCTTAAGAGAATTGAAATGCTCCCTTTTCCAACCAATGTTGTCTAAGAAGTAATTGCGATCGCTTTTTTTCTAATTTTGTTTTCTTGAAAAATACGAGTACATAGTGAAGATTTAATTGAACGGAAGCATTTTTTGTTATTGTATGTAAAATAATAGAAATCAGTATAGGGTGAACATTTTTATGATTTACGATTACAAAATAGAACTTGTTATCAATTTACTTAATATTAAAATAGTTATATGTTCCAAGTATCCAATTACAAAGTTGTCTAGTTGTTATGAAAACTAAGCTCAGAATATTCAAATGAATGGTTTTTCGAATTGTTCTAAATTGTAAAAAAATATTGTTTTGGAAATATGAATTTATGAATTTTTACCTGGGTTTTCCTACCAAAAGATGATGATAATGAAATAGACTTTTAGCTAAGTTTTTATATTTGGAACTCTATATAACATGCCACAGAATAATTGGAAAGAGTGGGTTTAGAGGCGATGCTCTTATAATATCTATGAGGATATTACTTTAATGTAATCCTAACAGCCAATGCCAATTTTTTGTAGAGTGCAGTTTTTGTTTACTAAGTTCCTATGGGGCATTTGATTGAAGGAATTAGTAACCAGAGGCCACTTAACGTTGAATATTGTTTTTAAAGTCTTAATAATATTATTGAAATTGTGAACATATTACTTGGAAAGGACGCTTACCCCCATAACCGGCTGATTAACTAGCTAATTGATGGCCCCTGTAGACCTACTCCTAGAAATCGTATTCGGTAGTTGCAATTCACCTCAATTGCCAGGCTTTGACATTGGTTTTTCGCTGTATATGCTAAGCATATAATAAAAATGTTCATTAAAAATATTTGAAGATATTACATATTTTGTATCTATGCAAAGAATCGAAAAATCGAATCGAATTGTTCTCTTCCGGTACAAGAACCTCATTAATAGCCTGCTAGTTACCTCCACCTCTTCATGAATGTCTACAAGAAGCACAAGAAGCGTTCTTTTTATGTCGATTATTTTACTCCTTCATCATTCTTTTGTTAGAAGCTTAAGAAAATAAGAAAGACGAAGTCAACAGTACTACAAAATAATACATCTTTATTAGTTTTAACCTTTTGTTTCCACTTCTGTTGAGTGATCGATATTCAACTATGGGACGGAACATAATCCCTAAAAAGGACGAAAGTTGTACGAAAGTTAACAACCTATGAATTTGTAAACATGCACAGTTCTGAATGAATTGCTTGCTTTTTGTGCTTATGTAGGATAACTTTGTACTCGACTGCTGAACAATGAATAATTTTGGGGTCAAAAGGTAACCAAAGGTTATATGCATGGGCATACTTAATAATATATATGCAGGGGGAAGAGGTTATACTTAATAATAAAACAAACAAGATCCCAATAGCGAATGTTAAAAGGAGCTATTTTGAATGTGATATAGAAGGCAAGAATCCATTCTATGCACTATTTTCTATTTTCAACAAAAAAACAAAATCAACTTTATCGCGTAATATTTTGTACTACAACAAGAAGTACAATTCTTTAAATTTATTTTTCTTCGGAGGAGGAGAAGTAAAAACATATTTTGCCATTCAGTTTATAACAACCAAAAATATTCAACTATGATCACATAAAGTTGTACATATTGCTTATAGAAATCTAGTAGATCTAAGCATGTTGGCCCATCAGTCAACTTTTAGACACTCTTTTTCTACCAGGTCTGCAAATGTAACTTTTTTTTAAATATAAAAAGCTAACAGGTGACCGCTAATTCGTAAACATGCGTGTATTACAAAATAATTAAACCGAAAATTGAGCTATTCGGCCTGATAAACACTGCATTTCTGGTGCTTTCCATACTAAAT
>JAHXMU010026040.1:58587-79059 GCA_019455685.1 Philornis downsi | reverse complement strand
TCTGGTTTTTAGATAAGTCTAAGCTATTTCAAATAGGTTCTGAAACTTCTCGATTGGAAATGTGCCAGTTCAACTCAACAATGGCTTTGATTTCGTATTCATCAGCCAACCGATCGCTTCGAGGGTCATTTCTTAGGTCAGGTCAAATTTGCAGACTAAAATTTCGTGAACCAATTTTGGAATTTACGCCTAATTAAGGCATTCAAGCCCACTTCGAGGGTCATCTTTCAAGTCGGGCCAAATTTGCAGAATGAAATTTCTTATTAAGGCATTCAAACCACACATTTAATAAATATGCTGGTAAGCTTTCTTGGCTTTTTGTTTCCCTGAAAATAAAGAATAGTAAAATAAGGCGGAATACTTATTTGAAGCCTCCATATTCACAACATAATTAAGATAATACAACTCCCTTCGGATACGTGTCATGCCCTGAGAACGTTAAGAAACTGCAATAGTAGATTTCAAGCTAAAATAACTGCGCTTGGTGAAATGTCATATCCAACTTAATATCGGGAAAAATTCCGGGTCATGATAATAATTCGGCAAAAATTTTTAAGATATGTGCTCATAGTGTGACTCCACGTTAGGTTAACATCTTTTAATGATACAATTGATAGATAGTTCCTCATATCCAGAAATATTAAAAATTCATAAAATTGTACCAATACCTAAGGAGAAAATATCTACTTCCGTTGATAAATTTCGTCCAATAATAATATTATACATTATAGACAATGTTTTGAACATATTTTACATACAAAACTTTTTACATATTTCCAAGAAAACAATTTGTTAAATGATTTTCAATATGGCCTCAGAAAAGGTAGTGAAATAGAGGAGGCAACTGTTAATGTGCATGAAATTTTGCAGGTCGTTGGATGACGGTATAGGGGTGTAGTTGGAGTTTTTTATGATTTGCCAAAAGCGTTTGATCTAATTGATCATGATCTTACTTCAGAAACTCAGATTTTGTGGTATGG
The DNA here is from genome assembly GCA_019455685.1 of Philornis downsi. Classification (NCBI taxonomy): domain Eukaryota; kingdom Metazoa; phylum Arthropoda; class Insecta; order Diptera; family Muscidae; genus Philornis; species Philornis downsi. The sequence continues at coordinate 78,079 of JAHXMU010026040.1, read as the reverse complement.
ATAACAAAGAACTTTTTCTCTTAAAGAGCTATTTAACGAAACGGCTACAATTTGTATAAATTGTCAATAGCACAAGTACTTTGAAACTTGTCAAGCATGGAGTCCCCCCGGTTAAGTGTATTGAGCCCCTGGTAATTTTCTATTTATATAAATGACTTCAAAAATACTGATTTGTCAGGTAAAATGTTTGTGAACGCTGATAGTATTGCGATTTTTTATCCATATAAATATGAAATGGCTGTGGAACCTTACATAGAACGAGGAGCAAGTTCATTAATAGAGTCTTTGCGTATTAATAAACTTTTCTTTTATCCAATTAAAACGAAATTGATAAGATTTAGGCCACATTGTCGGTTCAACGACAACTTTAGTATATACGTAGACGGGGAAGAAATTCCAGAAGTTAATTCAGTTAAATATTTGGGATTATACAGGGTGTCCGTTGGGAAGGTATACTAACTTGTTTGTTTATATTTTTTGATGAAATGAAATAGAATGGATCTTACATTGATAAATATTTTATTTAACCTCACAAATGTGAGCCTTTTTGAGCACATTTTTTATTACATTCTCACACATTTCACGCGGTGTTACATTAATTTCATCACGAATATTTTGTTTGAGTTGTTCAAGCTTTTCTGGTCTGTTTGCGTAGACCTTGCTTTTCAGATATCCCCACAAAAAGAAGTCCGGAGCAGTCAAATCAGGCGACCGTGGAGGCCAATCAACATCACCATTTCTTAAAATAACTTGTTGTGGAAAGAGGTCTCGCAGTAATTCCATTGTAATCCTGGCTGTATGCGATGTAGATACCACTTGTTAATCAATTCCAAAGCATGAAGTTGTGGCGTTAAAAAGTTTTCAATCATGTCATGATATCGCTCCTCATTCAGTTTCAAAGAAGTAAGATCCAATGGTTCCTCCTGACCAAATTGCACACCAGACTGTCACTTCTAATGGATGCAAAGGTGGCTGATGGATAATTTGAGTGTTTTCCATTGCTCAGAACCGGCTATTCTGTTTATTCACATATCCATTCAAAAGAAAATGTGCCTTGTCATCCATTATGATTTTTTCATGAAAATCGGGGTTGCCATGGACGAACTGTAACATCGTATTGACATGCATACGGCGGCGTAAATGGCCTTGTGGAAGAAGCTCTTATGGCAACTGAATCTTAAATGGAATCACATGCAATCCTTGTGCAAAATTATGGCCAAAGTTGTTCTTTGAAGACCAAGCTCCTGAGCGCGGCATCGAAATGAAGTTGATGTAGTGTTTTGAACACTTTCTTGAGCAGTAGTAATGTTTTCAGCCGATCTTGCAGTACGTTGTGGTCCATGCTTGGTCCTATCAGCTACAGATCGTCTTTCTTCGAAATCATTCACTACACAATAAATAGTTGGTCTTGTTGCCACGTTGTTTCTCCCAAAAATTTCACGTAACTTTCTCATCGTCACAGTAATCGATGATTGATTTGGATAAAATGTTTTAACGATTAAAACACGTTGGTTTATCGAATATTTTTCCGTAATAAATTTGCCACGTCTCTACTTCACGACTGCAAAATATGAACAGTCAAGACTAATGTTTACCAAAATGGCGGCAAAACAAAGTACTATACCTTCCCGACTTATGGTTGTTATCAAGGACCGTCACCGAAACGAAATCAAATCTGAAAATAATTTAAATTTCTTTCAGCTTCTGCAATTGAAATCACAAATATACAAATGTTTCATTGTGATTCCGAAAACCAAATCAAAATTTTGTTAAAGTTTTTTCTCTTGCATTCAAAACAAAATTACAAACAAATTTGATGTTGTTTCATACAACCGAAAGAAAATTATAAACTATTTAGATTATGATTCAATTAATGAAACTATTCCCTTTTATATCATTTAATAATCAAACAAAATTTTTGGATAGTTGTGAAATTTTCTGAGAGTCTGTTATTGTAAATTCAGAAAACAGATTATTTGATGCATTTTTACAATTTGCAAGTATGACGTTTTTGCCTAAAAACGAAACATTATAAAATTATTGTTTTCGTTTCAGTTTCTTGAACAACAATATCTGATTTATTGTGTTTCAATAGAGGAACAGAATCAACATAAGTTTCTAATTTAGTTTCCGGTAAAAAACTAATCATTTTTGGAGGTTAGTTGTTGTCTCAAAGTTGAATCGGAAAAAAAATTTCTAATGTACTTTAAATAAATTTACAATATTAAAGCCGAAGCGAAGCTTAAGTTTCGTGAAAGTCTGTGATTATTACAAATGGGAAGGTACCTTATGTTTATCATTTAGAACTTTTAGTTTTTCCGAAATTATCCTGAATACTCTTTTAATATTCCAGGGAAAGTGGCAAACGGAATTAAGGAAATATCCCGAGAATTCCCGCTTTAAAATTCTTTATTCTTTAGTCGGAATATCTTGGGCTTCCTTAAATCCACTTGCTTATATTTATGACAGCTTGCGGAGCAATTTCTACGTTGAATTCTTATGACTCTACGAATCAGCAACATTCATTCCAAATTCATACGAAATATGTAACCCAGTATTTTAAATGTATGTACTAAAGATGAAAATTGAAACTGCCTATGAAAAAGTTTGTTGCTTTTGGGTATTGTATGAGGTATTAAATGTTTACACATCCAGCTATGCTTGCCTTAACTTCTAAAAGTATGTTTGCAATTTTTTTGTTTCTGTGGCCTCTGGGTTTTACAGCACATCAACGGTTCACTGTCGACTTGTTATTTGTGTTGAGAAAATCATTAAGGATCTCTGTGAAGACAACTGCAAATGTTTCAAGTACACAGTTCAAGTACACGTTCTGTTCTTCGTTCTTTGTTAAAATTTTTATGAATAAGAAGTAAATGGAAGAAATTTGTATATTTATTCAAAAGTAAATTTATTATAATATTCTTAAATAAATGTCGCACATTGGGATAAATTCGTGTCAAAGTTAAAGTTAAATTTCAAACAACAGGCATGAAGAAATTTGAAACACTAACTAATCTACCGATAAGCAAACATTAAAAAAAATTCATCTGTAATAGTATAACATCATAGATCAAATGTTGTACAGAGAAGACCTGAAGCGTACAGTATCGGAAACCTCTGATATATTGGAAATTTTGCGGACAATGAAGCCGCGAATAATGTCATCCACAGAATCTGCCTTTCCAGCAATATTACACCCCACAAGTACGACACATTTTTTTTTATTTTATGACCAGCCGTAGCATGATGAATGGCAAAGGAACTGTTCAGAGTACCAGTTATCTTTCGACTAAATGTGTTTCACGCACTATAAATAGTTTGTGTGATGTTCATTCTTCTGGCTAATTGACTTTATGAATCTTCTTTATACTTGGGACAGCTTAATATTTTAAAAGATTGTAGCTGGGGATTGTAAATGGATTTCGAGCCGACTTTCTGACACCTCCCATGCAAATGATCGATTAAAGCGAAATATTCGTAGGCCTAGTCAAGCCAAGTCACTGTAAGCTGTGCTTTAGGAACCAAAGAGTGAAAATGAAACTTGGAACAATCGGGTTATTTGTATAGCTGGCACCAGAATAGTTGTGTCCATTTTTATTCTCACCTCTAAGTTGTCAAACGCTAAATGCGATGCGTCAAGTTTAACTTAATTCAGTAGATTTGATTGAAGTTCCACGTTCTTTATTTGTAAGGTAGCAGAAGGGACTTGACTATTTGCTGTGTTTTTTACAAGTTAATATTTGTAATATTGTTCAAAAACCTGGATTGCTGTAGCCTACCAGTAATACCAGGACGGTCCTAAAAGTAGCCGACCTAACGAAGAAAACACAACGAAATTGGGAAAAATTTTCTTTATTTTTCAACATAATATTTTTTCGTGTGTATCGACATTTTCCTGCGATATTCAATAGCTTTAATAACCTGTTTATAGCAAGAACTGTCAAACTCCTTAAAATTGCCAGCAACCCAGCTCTTCATTGTTGGCGAATCTTTTACCACCGGATATTGTTTTTATAGTTTGGAAATAGAAAATAGTCCGAGAAAGCTAAATCTGACGAATAAGGTACGTGATTTAGCAAATTCCTTACCTTAATTCATTAATATTGGCCATCGCAATAGTGGATGTGTAAACTGGAGCATTGTTTTGATGAAACAACACCTGCTCTTTCTTCCATAATTTCATCACCTAAACCATGCAATAAAAAACATAATATTCGCCCTCGACGGTTTTTTCTTTCTGAAGATAATCAATAAAAATAATCCCATACGCAAAAAACAGATGCCATGACCTTGGCTGCGGATGGAACCATTTTTAATGTTTTGGACACGATGCTCCCATTCCAGTCCACTGCTTTGACCATTCCTTTGTTATAAATCAAAGTAAAAATTCGGCTTCATTGTGATGAAATATCGCCAAACATTCTACTGAAACATCTTCACGACGTTGTTTTTGCTCTATTGAAAGGAAGTTTGACACTCATCTTGCGCACAGCTTTCTCATCTTAAACTCTTAGGGCAATATATGATGTATAGCACATTTTAAAATTCCTATCATTTCAACTAGCTCAAGCACTTTCAGCCGACGACGTGTCTGGCGTGGATATCTTAATTGGTCGCTCACTGCGGTGTTCATCTTGGCAGTTTGTACTGCTTGACTTAAACTCTGCTAACCAACATTTTGCAGTCATAAACGAAGAAGCAGACTCCCTCAGAGTAATATTGGTTGGACTGAGACCTTTCAAATGGAAATATTGAGTTACCTAACGGTGACCAATTTTTTCCATGTTTACAAATTCACTTTCTTGATGGCTCAAATCAAAATGCTAAATAACGTGGCGCTTTAAAAATTAAAACATATGTTTCATCAAGTTGCCATTTTCTCCATAATAATTTTGTTTTCAAACTATTGGTACGTCAGGTTTACTAGTTTTGGGTCCGCTAACGCAAGTTGAAAAGGAAAATATGTAATTAGAGTAAATCAGCCAGTTTATGTTGGAGATTTCGGAAAAGGCGTGACAATGTTGTCCATTTCCACTCTCAGATACTGTTTTAGAAAAATCTTAGCGAACACAAAACTTGACTCAATTTAACGCAACTAAACAAACGATAATAACATACGAATTTGTCGGTTAAACATGCGATTTGTTTGGGAGTTAGCAAAGGGGGTCGCAACAATGCCGTGTATTTTCATTCTCAAAACTAAATTTACCCAGTGATTGAGTTGTGCCAAATTTGGCAGGATTTTGGTTGAAGGATATGAGTTACAGACTATATGAGCTAAACCGATATTTAGCATTGAAGTTACCGGAAAACGCGTGATTGTGTGATCGATCTCATTCAAGCCTTATAAGCCAATACAATAAACAAAAACCCAGGTTAATGCAATCTTCAGATTAAAGTTTCTCAAAAGCCTAACGTCTACAAAATTTAAACTGAGCTTAGTTGGATAGTTAATTGGGTAGGTAATTTTACTGCCAATTACTCAAGTCTCCTAAAATCGACCTAAAATTAAAATCAAAAAAAAAAATTGTCAAAGTTAATGATTAATTTAGAAGCACATTTCCCTGAGAGGTTTTACTTATATTAATTATATTATTATATTAAACTATTAAACTTTGAAATTGTCACAGTATTTTTGTTCAGTAATATTTCATATTAGCCCGGCAGACATTTGATTGAATGCTTTTTGCCGCACAGCCAGTGAAACAATGATAGGTTTGTCCATTTAGTGATTTGAAAACTGCCGGTTTAGCAAGACTGTTAGCTGTTAAATACCTGCCATCTGAAGTATTATTTATTTAGTGGAACGTTTGCCATTTACAAATATGGATCACTTATTAACTAAAGAACGCGTAAAAATAGTTAAAACTTACTATATAGGTTGTGATTCAAACGTTAACAGTATGGCCGAAGGGGAGCAGCTCTCACTAAATGGTTTCTTGTAAATCTAACCAAACACACAGTATAACCTTTCTGAACATCAATCATAGCTTAGCCTTGTTTGCGCTACTTCACTGAGATTCGATCATTGCCGATTCCACTGGACGCTGTCTTAAGTAACTTACTTGACAATTCTAGTTACCATCCGCTTCAGAAATGGGTCTATTTTATTGGGATACTGCATCGATGGAAATTCGATAGGTGAGGTTTTTTACGTTAACACATGTAACCCCATATACGAGTATGGAGCTTCTTTCTGTATTCAAACTTATTCAAGCGATTTGAAACGCTTTCCTATTCAACGTCTAGTACCTGGATAATCGAAATAGTGCTGACATAATGGTAATATTTGGAGATTTCTACTATTTTATCGACATTTTGGACACTTGACATTCTAGACCATGATGCATCATTGGCATAAAAATTACCGGAATGAAATCGACGAAACCAACATTGCGCGTGGTTGACTGTTACACAGTTTAAGGACCATAAGTAATACAAATGTTTTCAGCTGTATAGCCATTATCGAAGAAAAACTGTGAAGTATGGCTTTGCTGATGTCCATTTTTGACACGTTATAAAACAATAATTAGTCAAACAATCAGAAAACTGTCTGAGTAGTAAATTTAGCGCGAAATATTATCTTCCTAATTCTATTTAAAATAACCCAACTGCATTTATACAATGCAAAGTACAGATTACTATATTCTTCTACTGGAAAAATAATGAATTTTTTTACTATACCTAACATTTATATATGTAGTTTCGGGCGGTTCGGAAAGTTTGTTCAGTTTTTAAAAGAAATTTATTTACAAATGTATATACAAGAAAACAATTATTTCAAATTATTATGTAATCTCCCCTTTTTTAATAACTTTTTCCCACTTCTCTGCGAGTTTTTTAATTCTCCTCTCATAAAACTTGCGTGGTTTTTCTGAAAAAAATTCGATTTTTTACTTCTTCGTCAGTATGAAAAGTCAAATCGTTCAATTCAATTGCTTAGACTGCGAACTAGGTGATAGTCGGATAGGCTGAGTTCGGGGGGAAAACTTCCCACCCAAGCTCTGACATTCTCTGACGGGTCCCCAATGCAGTGTGAGCCCTCGGTGAGAGAATGAGGTATCCACTCATCGAGATTGCTCACAAATTTGAGCTCTTTTATCCCCGTGAACGACTGAGACTGATTGATTATTTCAGCTATTTCCCTAACTGTTGCATGGAGATTAACAATAATTAAATCTCTCACCTCTTCGGAAACAATTTCTTTTGGACGTCCTAATCTGGGAGCGTTCGTTACGGAGAAGTCGCCATTTCTGCCAAGTTCGTTCATTTGGTCCGTTTTCTTCATAAACAGTCTTTGTTTTTCGTCTGGTTTCAGCAGCCGTTTTTCCTTTTCGGAAATATTACAGCTTAATATGCCTAAAATGCTCCTTTTCGATAATTTTTTCCACTTTTTAAAACTTTTTCTTCAATGCTATAACCACTCACGACTAGAACGAGAGCACAAGTAAACAATAGTAAACAGTTTAAAAAAGGAGTGGGAGCAAGCGATTGAAGGAACTCTACGTCATGTCGTCGAATTAACCGAACGAACTTTTCGAACAGCCCAATATTTATATATTACGTACTAAAATATAGTACGAAAGTATAAGTTTATAAATTTAAATATAACTATTTTCTCTGGGAATTATTCTAAAACTTTTGTTTCACTCGCTAACTAAAGACATTGTAAGTTGTTAATTGCCAGGTGTTAGGTCCGTGAAAGAAATGAAAGTTGGAAAACTCTGTAAAGTAAGATTTTTCATTGGAAAAGTATGACAAAAAGATATGCTATGAGTGATACATCCTTTTCGACTTGCCACTTACGTTGAGTCAGTACATCGTCCACAGGCCTATTAAAAGCAAATGACGCAAAATCGGTTTTATGAGAAAAATTAGACGCTGCAAGGAGAAATCAGCCTTTGGAAAAAATGACATTTTCTGATATTTTCCTATACTTTGTCCGTTGACTAAACACAACATTTGGCAGAAAATGTGCCAGTTCACACAATTTTCAGTGGTTACGCTCCGATTGTGGCCGTGTTGATTGAAAAGTTCTATAAATTTTTTTTTTTCAATGAAATATGCTTGAATATGCGGTATTGATTGAAAAGCTCTCAAAACATATTTTAAGTTTTTATAACTTTTTAATTAATTCAAGCATATTCCGTTGAAAAAAGTTTTGTATGGCAACGAAGAGGTACGTCGTTCACAACACTGTATATACAACTTTAGCCATAACTTTGTATCCATCTACTTGTTTTTAATATGCCTAAAATCATCCCTTAACAATTTCATTAACTACTTTGCTTTCTGTTCACAAAAGCCATCAAAATCAACGCAACCAGTAGCAATTTTGTGTGCTTGCCGCAATACTTTAAAGTGCACCCTGTAAAAGATGTGATAATGGATTTGGTATCAGGATGGAAGACTTTTCGATGACCAAATTTTGCTTTCTTATTGAAACTTGTCCATTTTTTGTCTCATCATTCGAAGGAGGGAGAGGTGACGCCGGTGCACACTTAAATTAACTAATTTCACATATCCACAATATCAATAAGAGGAACAATTTATCCCTAATCGCGTTAATCTCTGTAATAATTTCATTGAAATACATAGTTTCTACGCTTAAATAAAGTTATTACGAAGATTAACGCCATTAAGGATAAATTGCTCCTCTTATTGATATTGCAAATATGTGACACTACTCTTTCAGTATTTTGAATCACCTAACCCTCATGTTCTGCACAGAAACTGTCCCCAAACATTGTGGCACTAAGTTGTTAAATACCATCATCTGCAACAGTTTCTGAGTGAATTGTCGTCATCACGTTTGTTGATGTCATTGTGAGCAATGCCATCATCGTTATCAGACTTCATCAAAAGTAACCAGAGTGACGGTTACAGCTGCTGTAATGACGTTGTCAAAATTTCATGCAAAACCAGCGGCAATAAGGAAGCAAAAACGCAAGAAGATGGAAGCAACAAATAGAGACATACAGGACGTTATCAACAAATGGGAAAATGTACCATTTGAATCCTTATTTGCTCTTACACAGGAAAAACAAACAGCAGAACGCAAACACACACCCATATATCTTCAGTATAAAAAAAGAAAAACATTCACTGTGAACGTATCAGCAGCACTGGTCGCCACATTGAAGAGGACATACACACAGAAACATCCTTCCGTTGTCAATTGCACCCTTATGAATAACAAACGAAGCCAAACATTGTGCATGGACAACAAATATGTTGAACACTGTCCATGATAATTAATGATGATGCGGGTACTGCTGCTACATGCCACTGCTACATGCCGCTACTGCTTATAGATATAGTTTTACATCAGGGACATGATTAGAATCCAAATGTATCTAAATGATATTTCAGATGTTATTGAAATGCAATTATCAGCATTATTATGATAATTGTTCCACTGTGGAGTATATTTGAACACGCATCGAGCAGTTTATATAATTAAACTGGCAACTTTATGAATTATAATTTGAGCTGCATCCCCGGAACAGGGCACAGAGGAAATTCATACATTCAATGAATTATTCATACATATGTAAAGATAATGTCGAGGTAGTGATTAATTCTAGCGATATAAAGGCGAACTAAAAACGAATTATTCCAAACTAGAATTACTTTAAATTACATCAACTGATAATGGACAAACGAATTTAAGTAAAAGAATACCAGCTAGAAGTAGTTTTATCAACAGAAGTACGGAGTGTGATAAAAAAAAAACGGGTTTTTTTCAAATTTCGTGAGTTACGTATGTTCGATTTTCGCATTTTTTTTTTTTACTGTTATATTGGTACACATGTCCGTTATATATATTGACAATTTCAGCCATTTTGGATTGTCAGTTTGTTTTTGACAGATAAAAAGGTTAGTCGTGTTTTGGTGTGCTCTTCAATTTTTTACTATTCGAAAAAAATGGGGTAAAGAAACTGTATTAAGTTTTGTATAAAAAATGAAATTAAATGTGCAAGCACATTTGAAATGTTGACTGTGACGTTTGGCGAGTCTAATATGAGTAAAACACAAGCTCAATTGTGGCATAACCGGTTTAAGGAAGGCCGAGAAGATATCAATGACGATGCTCGTCCTGGTCGCCCGAGCACGTCAACAACCGATGAAAACATTGAAGCAGTGAAGAAAACGATTTTAGATACCCGTCGAATCACTATTAGGGAGGTTGCTGATGATGTTGGCATATCGTTCGGCTCATGTCATCAACTTTTACGGATGTTTTAGGCATGAAACGTGCGGCAGCGAACATTATTCCAATTGCTAAATTTTGAGCAAACACAACGTCGCATGAACATCGCTCATGAGCTGTTGAACGTCGTCAACGATAATCCAGATTTCCTCAAGAAGGTTATAACTGGTGACGAATCATGGGTGTATGGCTATGACATTCAAACAAAAGCCCAATCATCCCAATGGAAGCGTCCAGATGACCAAGACCGGAGAAAGCACGTCAAGTTCGGTCAAATGTGAGGGTTTTGCTCTCTGTTTTCTTCGATTGCAATAGCGTGTTACATCATGAATTCTTGTCACAAGGTCGTACGGTCAATATATACTATACAATATATATATACAATACTACCTTGAAGTTATGCGCCATTTGAGCGAAGCAATTCGTCAGAAACGCACGGAATTGTGGAAAAATCATGGATTTTGTACCATGATAATGCACCAGCTCACACGTCGATGATTGTGCGTGAGTTTTTGGCCAAAAACAAAACCGCAATCATGCCTCATCCATCGGTGTCCCAAAACTGAAGACACCGATGAGAGGAAAGCGTTTTGCTACGATTGAGGAGATAAAAGAAAAATCGAAAAAAGGAGCTGTTGGCAATACCAAAAAGCGCATTTCAGAAGTGTATTATATCTGAGGGGAACTACCTTGAAGGAGATAAAATAGAAATTGATGAATAAATAAATGATCACACCTCGTACATAAAATTTTTCTCTGTCGAAAATTTTTTAGAAAAAAGGAGGTCTTTCTTGTGACTGCATGTTCCGTTTTTGACACAGAGAAATTTATGAATTTCAGTGATTTTTTATTTGATGAGTTTAAATATTTTTTTTTTTGAACATTGCAATTGAATTATGTTTTGAAGATGGTACACCAAAAATGGCCACCATTCTCATTCACGTATATATCGCACCTGATGAGTAAAATTCCTTTGTTTCGTTTTGAACACCTCGTTCTTGACAACACCATAAAATAAAGTGTAATAAGGTGACCTTGGGGGCCAGCGAAAAGTGGATGTTAATTTGTTTGAAAAGTTTTTTTGGAGCTCCGTCATAACCAAGTTGGCTACGTGTGCAGTTGCTCCATCTTTCTGCAACCAAATGTTGTTGAAACGGGTACGTCTTCAGCACAGTTCCGTGTAAAAAAAAAAAACCTTCAATATCTATAAATAATGGTCACCATTGACGGTTGATAGTTGACTGCAGACAATAGCACGATTCGTGCGCCACCTTGTTTTAAAATATTGTACTCATTCGAATTCGTTGTATCTTGTCTTTAATGGTGTGTCTACGTAAACATTTTTCCTACTGATAATCACGTATCTTGGTTTTTAATGTTGATTTTCAGGCCATATAATGCACTAACGTAGGCCAATTTGTCTATCAGTTTCTGCTGGCCTGATATGCTGCCAGCCAGTAATGTGGTATTGTCTGCATATCGTATGTTGTTGATAAACAACATATCCATTTCATATCTAGTGATTGGTATACTACTCATATTACCCGCAATGTTGGAGTCATAGGTCAATCTTTGGTCATTAATAAATAATTTCACTACATAGTCTTTTCAAGTGTGCTCTTTTCCGTTATCTCGAAAGCAGTTTTGTTATTGTCATCGAACAGAACTGCAGACGTTGTCGTTCTGTATACTCCGGTGGTTTCTTTTCGTTTTTATGAAGATCAAAATCACTGTAATGAAGACATTACAGTATTCCAATTTCCTTACATTTACGACTTAGAGATGCTTTTTTGCGGCACGGATTGCCGCCCGGATATCTTTATTTATATTCCAGTATTTCTCGTAATTACGCTTTTTATATTTACTTTATTCTATTCGAAGTTGTGTAAATTCCTCTGTCATCCATTCTTTTTGTTTTGTTGTTACACAGATTCCCAGCACGTTCTTGACATCACACTCTAAATATTTCACATTGCCCCCACCGATTTCTCCTAGATCCATGATAACATTATTACAGACTTATATATTCTTACTTTCCATATGTTTGAATTCGTTATAACAAACCCGTCCAAAAATGGCACAAAACTTGTGTTTGGTAATTTGTGGCCTAAGAACGAAAATTGTCAAAGTTGTTACGTCTATTCTGGTATTATTATACAAATTGACTAGTTTATAGAAATTTAATTTTCCCGCTATAGTTCATAATTCGCAGCCTGAAGTTAACTATGTTCTTATCAGTTATATTTCGTTGTAATATTGAGTAAAATTTGTGAAATTCGTCCGAAAAGCAACACTCTTTCTTGTACCTACATTACAGATTACCTTATTTAAATTACATTTTCCAAGATTCGTACATTTCATTCAACTGCGCTATATCCAATATAATTGATCACGCATCACGCACTTTATACTGCGAATAAAAATGGGATGCACCTTCAAGCTACTTCGGGTAACACACATACATTGGGCGATTTAGCAGAAATCTGTGGTTTTTCCATATTTCCCAAAAACGACATTAGAAACTTACAATTTTGAACCTTTATTTGGCTCTAAATTAAAGTGTTTTTTATGCCTTCAGATAAAGGTATATATCGTTAGGTTAGGTTAGGTCAGTGTAGCAGTCTGAATAGACATGCTCATTTAGACTGTATAGTCCATTGTGATACCACGGAAACTAGAGGTATGGATGTCCCTAGTTTCTCACGTTGAGCCATCCTGAGCGCCTCAAGAAGCTCTTAAGTCGGACAATGTCTATGTCTATCGTCCAGATTTCCTAAGTTCCCAATGAAATAAAAGCCCACTGTTGATCCCCGCTTGTTCGCCGGGGCGGAGTAATTGCAGAGAAGGTGTTCTATGGACTTCTCCTCCTCCTTACATCTTTACAGCTCCTGCAGAAGTCACTAGTTGCAATCTTCAATCTCACTGCATGTCTTCCAATAAGCAGTGTTCCGTCATGACGGATACAAGTAATAAGACGTCGGGTCTTGATGGCTAGAGCAGTTGTTTTAAGTTTCAAGGCACCACGTTGTTTAGTATTTTTATATGAGCCATCAAAAGTAAACGATCTCAGTGAATTTGTAAACTTGGAAACAATTAGTCACCATTGTGTAATTCAATATTTCCATTTGAAAAATCTCAGTCCAACCAATTCTATTCTGGCGGAGTTTGCTCCTTCGCCTACGACTATAACATATGAGGCAGCAGAGTTTAAACAAGGTCGTATAAACTGACAAGGCGAACACCCTAGTGGTGAACCGATTGTGGTGCCCACCACGGCAGAAACGATTAAGAAAATCCACAAAATGGTATTGGATGATCGTCGGCTGAGGGTGCGTGAGATAAATAAAATGATAGGCATACATTGACCGAAGATTTGAAGGTGAGAAAGATATGCTGAAGATGGGTGCCGCGCTTGCTTTCAATAAAATAGTGTCATGAAGATATTTCAGTAGGGTGTTTGGCGATGTTTCACCGCAACAAAGCCGAATTTTTGTATCGATTTATAACCATGGATGAGACATAGATCCACCACTTCATACCTGAGACAAAGGAACAGTCAAAGCAGTGGGCTGGAATGGCAAAATCGTGTCCAAAGAAGGCGAAGATGGTTCTATCTGCAGGCAATGTCATGGCGTCTGTTTTTTTGGGATGCGCATGGGATTATTTTTACTGATTATCTTCAAAAAGGAAAAACCACCAAGGGCAAATGTTATGTTAACTTATTGTGGCGTTTAGGTGATGAAATAGTGGAAAGAATGCCACTTTTGGTGAAAAAGGATGTGTTGTTTCATCAAGAGAGTGAATGCTCCCGTTCATAAATCCACTGTTGCGTTGAACAAAATTATTGAGTTAAAGTTCAAATTGCTTCATCATGCACTTTATTTGCTATTTCCAAACTTAAAAATATGGCTCGGTGGTCAAAGATTTGCCAGCAATGAAGAGATGGAGTATGCGGTTGATGGTTATTTTAAGTAGTTTGACACTTCTTACTATAAACAGGGTATAGAAGCTATCAAATATCGCTTAAAAAAAGTGTATCAATTCAAAAAGAGATTATGTTGAAAAATAGAGAAAATTTTTCCCAACTTTTTTATGTCTGCTTTGTTAGGCCGGTTAGTTTTGGGACCTCCTCTGGATTCACTCGCTGCCTGTTATATTTTTTAAACTGCTCCACTACAATGCACCAATTTTTCAAATTTATTTAACCAATGTCGCCATGAGCACTGACTTCGAATTGTTAAATGTGCGAAAACAAAAATCTCTCACATCACATTTTGCTGCCGACTTTCACAAATCTATGTGTCTGGGTAAACCCCACGTTGACGCCGTATTGGTTTCTGTGGCGCTTTCAAGCTGAACATTTATCATGTGAACACACTTGGGACATCCTACCTAGTCGATTGTGTGACGTGTGACTTTTTCCTGCTATTTCCAATGTTAGTGTCATCATTCTGCTGTCATTGGTGTTTTTGTTGCTGGCAGTGGCAATTTTCGAAAGTAACGCAAAGTGGATTTGCACAAATTCAGCTATTTTCGCTCTTGACTTGAGTTGGTGGCTCTTCAGCGTTTTTCTTCTTTTACCCCCCGATTGTTCGTTGGAACCTGTAAGGAGGATTGGGGGTTGTTCATGTGACTAACAAAACTAAGCTATTTGCACTTGTAGAGTGGAATATAAAATAGTAAAATGTTTGTTTTTTACAACTGACGATAAGATGGTTTACGCTCGTGCATGAATATGTATGTGGATATGTGGATATGAATATGAATTTGGCAATAGCGTGAAGTAACATTTGTCATTTCAATCTTTATTCTTTATGACGACATAACATCGTTATTGGTACTTAAATGTTCGAAATGTGTTAATAGTGAAATATTTGCCGACTGCGCTGAAGTGTGTTTTTTGTGAAAGGTAAAGCATTTTAGGGGTTTAAGGACTTTAGTATTTTCTGATTCACCTTAAAGGTATTAAACGTAATATTGTTTATACACTCAACTAGGTGACAACTAGGGGACGACTTTAGAGACCAGAAAAGGGCAAAAATGATTATGATTGCTGTCAAATAAATTAACTTAATTGAAAATGCGTTTTTACTTCTTTACTTTAATTACTTCTTAATATCCTACATATTAAGACTCATCAACAAATAATCCCAATTAAAGGACAATACAAGTAGCAAAATATAACAGCCTAAAGTTCTTCCCTTAGAAATAAGATATAAACCATTTATTTGGGCTAAATAGGCCAATCATTAGCAATATTAAATTTACATAATGTCTGATGCCCCATAGCAAAAAAACTGAAAGCCATTCGCGAAGAACCACAATTTTAACACTTCCCAAGATGCAACCCATGAATATTTCTGGCTTCCAACAAAGTAATTTTGAACCATTTCCAAAATCACCATAGTGAAGTGCTTAAAGAAATGATTTTATTTTCATTTGCTATTCCAAGCAAATAAAGCTAAATATGCTCGAATAAAACTACTCAAGCTATGTCCCAGAAACTATTTTTTAAAGAACATAATATGCTTCTAGAAAGTAACTTTTGGTAGTCGGCTTAAGGAAGCTCCTTTTAAAGTTTTCGGGGAAAAAATGTATTTATCCTCTTTTATATGATAAGTTTTGTCATTCTATTTGTAAAAACTACAAATACTCAGAGACTAAACAAAGCATATACATTTATACTCGTATGTCGCTAAGAATATTTATTCCCAATACTGTGGACTGCAGTCTATAGTAGAGGAAATAGGTAATATTAGGTGCCCTTCTAATACATTGCCTGTCTATTGTTTTTTTTTACAGAAAATACCCAATTAGTAGTTATCTACAGCCAGTTTTTTTTTAAAACCCGATTTTTAATATATATAAAATCACAATAAAGATATAACCCTATTTCAATTTCACTGATGATTATGCAATTATTCACCACTTACAAGTTTTGATGAATATTCGCTTCTTTGGATGCACTTTTTTTGTTGGGCTTTCAAAATTTAAAGTGTAGTAAAAAGAATCCTATTTTTGTTTCTGCCTGACATTGAAAGCTTTACTGAGCATAGTCAGAATGATTCAAGTATACATCATTTTGTTCGACATCTTGCTAGCATTTTGAAAAAGATTTCATTTGGATCTCTCATAGAAACCGCCTTACTTATTGGCAAAAAACTGTGACAATCGAATATCGCCACCTTCTCATGAGGCGAATTTTTCATCAGCCAAATAATTCATATATTCGAACATTGGTCATAAACAGGAACAGGCGGTAACCTCCTGATGTCAGGTCAAGGTTATAAGATGGATGTTATGAAGGGTATAGCAGAACAGGATTTTTGATATATTTGTATTTTTATAGGACCTGTCTATTATGTTTTTACCGGCTCTTTTATCATCATCGTCGTCTAGTGAGCTAATATTTTATAATTAATATTTTATTATTTTATTTCCAAATTTCAACAGCCTATATTTAAATATAACGGTATTCTTAATCCTATTATCTTATGTTCTAATTTCACATTCTTCAACGTTAGCATGGACATCCGTGCATAATATTCATATTAATACATACGTACTAATACATAAATTGAGTGAAATTCATCTTAGGGATGGTACGATTTAAAGGATGGTAAAGTACCATAAAGAGTACAGTATAATATATAATAATCTTCCAAACAAGCTCTCGCAGCCTCTGACGAATCACTATAGATATGTCCTGCCTTGCGCTGCCCCCATGGAACACAATCTCACTGCTTTTCTATTTCTGTCCATGAGGTTTTATTTGTATTAACTAGTGTGGCACTCACTACCGCAGTGCTTTTTGTCCAATGCTTAGGTCATGGGCTGTCGGTCGGATTTGTGCATTTCCTTCATTTTATTGACATCTTCGACAATTTGCGTTCCAGGACGTAGTGCATTTTTGACGTCAAAATTATCCGTTCCGATTATCGATGATTATCTGTTACAGTATTAGAATCATGGAATGTAAACCTTGTACATGTGAAATGCTGCTTGCCAGGCATAAATGATGTAGTTTTTTTCCACGCTATAGTTAGTGCTGACGAAAAATGACTCCTCTATGATAGACCAAGAAGAAGAACTCATGGAAACTATGTCGTCAGGCCTTAATATCGACACAGCCGTGCCACATATTAATTACAGTACTTTCTTTATAATTTCGTTTTGAGCGCGAATCAGAGTCAAAAATGTGTGTATTTTCGTTTAGGATGAATAAATGAACAAAAATAATACTTAATAAAGTTTTGATTCACTTATCGGAATAAGAATCTAAATTATATGTAAAATAGTTCTCCCCAGTTAACGACGAAGACAATGATGATTAAAAGAAACATATACAGGCCTGTTCTGAAAATCACAAATCAGAAAAGTGATTTGAAATCACAAAAATGGTGTTCTGCACAACAAACTTTTTGAAATTTTGTGATTTTAAACCGGTCAGCTAAGCACCTGTCGATTTCAAATCACATGCTTATTTTTACGAATAGTTTTATGGGAAATTTAAAATAAATTGCTTAATTTATTAACAGCATGTGTTATTTTTTAATTTATGTAGTAAAATTAAACATTTAGCGCAATAAAAACGCTAAAATTAACAATTTTTTGAGACACTACCTTTTGTTTATCTGTTTTGTGAATTTGTTTGTGGTTTGCTTGTGATTTGCTTGTGATTTCTTTTTGCTTGAGGTCATCAGCTGATTTAGTTTTCGAAGATTTAATCAATGCTTGCCAGACCAACAAAATTTTGTGGCAATGAAAAAGTAAGTTTTAATTATTTGAATAAATAAAATACTTCAGACTAAAGTTGATTATTTGTGATGTTATTAAGAAAATAGTTAATAATTATTCAGTCTTCTTTGGGTAAATTCAAAGAAAAACTCCATAAACCTTAAGCAAATGGCAACGGAAACCAATTGAGAACAGTGGCAATGCTGCTTTTTCGCGGAATTTGTTAGTGAATGTTTTTGAATAAAGAAGTAAAATTTTTTTCAAGATGTAAGTATTTTAGCTCAAATAAATGTAATTTAAAAGAAAATTAATTAAATGAATCGCTTTTTTAGGGGACAACACAAGAACAGTGCGCAGATTGAAATTTTTCTTCGATTTATGGAGCAGCACAAAGACCTGGCACGAGGCTTTGTCAAAGGTGACAAAGTTGAACGTCCCATGCTTAAATTTATATCGTTCGCTATCACTGCTTGGTACGACCCGACTGCAAGAAATCTAAGTACAGCGTCAAGCTGAATACTTGGTGGAATGGAACTCGTTGTCAGAAGTGGTGATAAATCGTCCAAAATCATTTGGAAAGCTCTCTTGTTCAGCCTGTATAACGATATAAAACTGAAAAGTACTTTATTTATAATCTTAATGTCTACATCAGTTTCATTTACTTACCATTTTTCGCTTCCATCCATAGGGTTGGATAAGTCGCGCAATTTTCTCTTCCTTATGCGTTCGTTGTTTAATTGCGTCCTTCGCAAATTTTCCAGAGCAAAAAATATAGCACCCGGCATTTAAGTTAAACTTTTTTTTGTTTTTTTTTCAACTTAAAAACGTAAAAGTTTCTACTCACTTGATAATCTTAATTAAATCAGAACAAAATAAGTCAAGAAATCAGCTGTTTTTTTGTGATTTCGAAAAATAAAATCGCATCGAAAAAGATAAAATCGTGTGATTTACAGAACAGGAAAAAATCACACGTGTGATTTCAAAACGGCATGTGATATGAAATCACGTGATTTACAGAACAGACCTGATATTTCATGAAACTCAACATATTTTGATATAACATATAAAATATTTTGCATGTTACCGATCAATTCTCGGTACTTTTTTCACAAAACATAAAAAAAGAAAATACAAATTTCCTTGCACCCCTTGAGTGAGATATGGGAGAGCTTCTCACATTCAACGAGCTTACACACATTCTACTTTTAAACTCAATTCAGTGAGACCTTCAGTTTAATGACGACTCCGAATATTGCAAATGAAATGTTTATCAGACGCATCGAGGTAGACGCCCTGCAAATAATAATAGGTAGTTATATGCGAGATTGAACCCATAGTCACGTATACCATCCATCGTGCCACGGTCTGTCGACAGAGTTTAGTAAATAATAAAGACAACTGTGTCAGCATGTTCTCTTGGCTCTCTGATCGCTCTAACTTTCTCTTAAGACCAAGTTATAAAGTGCTTCTTTATTGTCTTCAATAGAGACTGACATGGAGAAGTTGTTTAAATTTTTCATGATAGTTAGGTCATGGGAATGT
>JAHXMU010026040.1:44740-58487 GCA_019455685.1 Philornis downsi | reverse complement strand
ATGGGAATGTTATCGAAGGTAACGAATGTCTATGCCAAAACTTTCCAATTTAGTATAAAATAAAGGGTTATCCATTTAATGGTTTCAAAGCTAGCGGTATGGCAAGGCTGTCAGCTGTTAAATATCTGCCATCTGAAGTGTTATTTATTTAGTGAAAGGAGCGATTTACGAATATATATCGTTAAACAACAGAAGAACGCGTAAAAATAATTGAAACTTACTACAGAAGCGGTGATTCATTCGTGGACACTTTACGTGCATTACAGGGTTATTTTGGTCATCATGAACGACCCACAGTGCAAGGAATTGGCGTTACGGATGTGGTCAGGCCTGTGCTTCATCGGAATGTACGCACTGCCAAAAACGTCGCTTCTGTCAGTGAAAGTGTCGCGGATAATTTGTATTTGTCGATTCCGTGGCATTTTCGGCAATTGGACCCTGCTTATGGCTCATTATGGCGTATTTTGCATTTGGATTTCCACCTTCATCCATATAGAGTCCATCTCACGCAAAAACTAAAGCCGGCTGACATTTCACAATGCAGTAAATGTACTGATTCGGTGTTACAGCTGCAGACTTTCAATAGTGATTTTTCGAGCATTTTCTTTACCGATGAAGCTAATTTATCACTCGGTGATTACATCAACAAGTAAAATTGTCGCATACGGGGCCCGGAAAACCAAGAAGTGATTGTGGAAAAGCCACTGAATATGGAAAGAATTACTGTTTGGTGCGCATTATGGTTGGGAGGTGTCACTGGGCCGTATTTTTTTGAAAATGATGCTGAAAGAACCGTCAATTAAGAGCGCTATGGCCATATGAAAATCGAATTAAAAATCATGAATTTTAAGATATGTGGTGTAAACAAGAAGGAGCCGCGACCGATTTTGGCTTTATTGAGTGAGAAGTTTCCAGAAAGCATGATTTCACGTTTTGGCGACGTCTATTGGCAATCACGCGATTTCACGCCGTTAGATTTTATTTTGTGTTTTTTTTTTGTTTTTGAAGGGCTACGTCAAAGATCGTGTTTACGCGGATATACCCAAAACGTTGGAGCATTTGAAGACCAACATTCGTGAGGTTATCGCCCAGATACCGCCCGATAAGTGCGAAAAAGTGTTCGAAAACTTCCTTAAAAGAAACCACTATTGCAACCAATCCAGAGGCGACCATTTAGATAAAACTGTATTTCGTAAATAATGACAAGATTCAGGCATTGCAATCAAGGTTAAGGTTACTTCGAAATCATAGCTTTATGTGTGTTTTATTTAACTTTACTTTTGAAACCAAAAAAGGGATAGTCCATTACAATGTCCCAGAAATATTTGATTTAAACTAACCAAAGAAGTATTTAAAATTGTGTTACGCTGTTTTATTTGCTTACTTTAGTGGTTCTTTTTAACTCATCTGTAACTAATTCGTTTAAAAAGAAATATTTTCTTACATTACACAGACACATATCAGAGTTATGAATGTGCTGAACATCCTGGGTTTCCTCAAGAAATATAAATGCGAGTAAGTGTACACTGTTCAACTGTTCAATGTTACGTGGTGGCGTGACTACCATCGTTGTTTTGTAATTTTGTATCTTCGTGTCATAAAATATAATTTCCGTAAAATTGAAATAAAAAGAGAAAATGAAAAGAAAAAATCCCACATAAAAACTGAACACCACAAAGTTGCATGCAGTTATTCTGTTGGTTGGTTTTTGTGATGCGTGCAACACGTACATTATACATATACGCAATTCTATACACACACATAGTATTTTCACATTTGCATATGAATATGTTGAGGATATTCCTCTCAACATGAAACTTGTCTTTGGGCTTATGTACACAGACGGCAAAGTCCAGGGCTTAACACACCAACGAGCCAAAATAAAGATGATGCAAACGATACTTTTGGTCATGGCGGGAGAACAATAACGGCCGTTGGATTGAAGGCGATATTTCTGCTTGATAGCATGAAGACAGAAACCTAGACGAGTACGAAAAATATACACGTTACAAAAATTGCAGGACGATCGCCTAGATTCGAACTAAATTACTGTATAAACTCCATAACGCCAAAAATATTTAAGCTTAGCTTTGTAATAAAGACTCTAGCATGTAAAGGACTCTTCATTAAGAGGTACTTTTAAGGATAGAATTTCTTGACATTACACAATTAAACTCTTATGGCCTGTCAAGGTCTTATGGTCTTAGGTCAGCTCAGTGTTTATTTTATGAAAATCCACTATCTATAGAAAATGTGTTTCAAGCCTCTTAAGGTCCGCACAACCATATTACCGAATACGCAATTCTATATCACGGAAAATTGTGAAACCCAATTCCCATATTAGATAATACTTAACCAAGTAGTCTACATCCAGCATATAGTGAAGAAACGAAAAGGGCGGTAACTAGGAGTGTATCCTAAGACTGTTATGAATTAATTTGGTCTCAAAAGTTTCAGTCACTACATGCAACAACTTGGCAAATCTTTGTTAAAAATCATACAAAGTTCAGTTCATACAAAACTATAAGTTGGTCAGCCTTTTAATCGTTGCCATTTTAATCTTTTGTTTCTCGAAAAACCTGAAGGAAGTTAATCGTTTTTTATCTAAATTTTTGTCCAGCGATGAGTCTCATTTCTAGCATAATTGCTAAAGTAATGGAAGACGTAAAAGGATTGTCACTTCATTTCGACATTTTTTTTTTTTTTTTTTTTTTGGGTATTGTCAGTTATTTATCCACATTTCGGAAAGATAACTGTGAACCATTTGATGCCTATTATTATTGCACGATCCCCTTACGTTCATTGTGTCTGCCCTAATTTTTGAAGAAACTGTGACTGAAGATTCCACTGGCCCCTGAGTTATACTGAAAACAAATTGACGAGAAGGAACTATACCCTTGCGAATGTTTTAAACATCAAATGAGCTCTTAAGTATATAAGGTAGTTATTGACAATTTCATATGACTATTCTAGCCATACTTGTGCTCCAATATGAAGACATATCTAAGTCTGTTCAACTGACGATCTATCATATTGATTTATGTAGCTCAGCAATTGGCACACATCATGCGCTTTGTAATGATGAGTCTGAGAATGAAAATTGACGAAATTGATAAACTGGCAGAAGGCCATATAAAAAGCTTGTTCCTAGACGTCAATTTTAAGAGCCAAGTTAACAGAATATCTACTGGCGAAACGCCACTGGCGAATACTATCACCATCAATAGACTGCCGTAATTGTGTTCGTAATTTCCGAAGAATTCTAAAAATGTGAATTGTTATTTGGAAAGTTGGCATAGTCAACATATTGGAGAAGTGAAATCTATTATTATGCCCATTTGTTAGATAAAAATTGCAAATAGTGCACGAAATTATAACCCATAGGAGTCATAATCGTCCAAAAAAAATTCTACAATTTTTGCCATTACGAGGTATGATCAAAAAATGACCGTTATTTTCAATATGTTCCAAAAAGTATTTATTTATTCAATTTCAATTTTATTTCCTTTAAAGTAGTCCCCCTCAGATATAATACACTTGTGCCAGCGTTTCTTCTAATCCTCGAAACGCTTCTGAAACGCACTTTTTGGTATCGCCAACAGCTCCTGTTTCGATTTTTCTTTTATCTTCTCAATCGTAGCAAAACGCATTCCTTTCATCGGTGCCTTCAGTTTTGGGAAGAGGAAAAAGTCAGCGGGGGCCAAGTCCAGTAAACACGGTGGTTAAGGCATGATTGCAGTTTTGTTTTTGGCCAAAAACTCACTCACAAGCATCGATGTGTGAGCTGGTGCGTTATCATGGTGCAAAATCCATGATTGGTTTTTCCACAATTCTCTGCGTTTCTGACAAATTGCTTCGCGCAAACGGCGCATAACTTCAAGGTACTCTTCCTTATTGACCGTGCGAACTTGTGGCAAGAATTCATGATGCACCACGCCATTGCAATCGAAGAAAACAGTGAGCAAAACCTTCACATTTGACCGAACTTGACGTGCTTTTTTCGGACGAGCATCGTCATTGACATTTTCTCGGCCTTCCTTAAACCGGTTATACCACAATTTAACTTGTGTTCTGATCATAGTAGACTCGCCAAACGTCACAGTCAACATTACAAATGTCCTCGCCTATTTAATTTCATTTTTTACACAAAATTTAATACAGTTTCTTTGATCCATTTTTTCGAATAGTAAAAAATCGAAGAGTACACCAAGACACGACTAACCTTTTTATCTGTCAAAAACAAACTGACAATTCAAAATGGCTGATATTGTCAACATATACCTATATAACAGACATGTGTACCAACATTTAAAAATGCAAAAATCGAACATACGTAACTCACGAAATTTGAAAGAAAACTTCTTTTTTTATTACACCTCGTATATTGTAATATTTCTTAAGTTTTTGAATAACCCCTGTACACACCGGGTTATCCATTTCTGGTTTTCACAAGTAAAGTTAAATGAAACATACATAGGGCACTGCTACACGTTCAATATATATTGAACGCGATCCAATATCGCAATATTTATTGAACGTGTAGCATACGGTATTGATGGATCGCGATCCATATCGCAGAATGGCCTAAATTATGGAATCCAGATCGCGGATCGCGTGATAAATATTAAACGTGTAGCATTTTCATGATATTAGATCGCGACACGTTAATAAGAAGTGAAATAAAACATAAAATAAAAGACGCAGTGAAAAGAATTTAACAAATAAAAAGTAAAAAATTTTATCATTATTAAGCAAGCAAAATAGCTAGACAGGATTTTTGTTGGTTTTTTCGCATGTAGCATACGCACGTGATCCATCAATCCATTAAAATGGATCGCGATCAAAATATCACAATATATATTGAACGTGTAGCAGTGCCCATAGAGTTATGATTTTGATGAAACTTCTATTTCATTGCAATACTTGGACCTTGCGGTTATGTACGAAATAGAATGTCATTAAATGACCGCTCTGGATAGGCTATAGTAGTGGATTCGTTTGAGATAGTTTTCGACTACTGTTTTCCCACATTTCGAGCGGTATCTCGGCGATAAGTTGACGAATGTTGCTTTTCAAATGTTCCAACGTTTGGGTATTCTTCTTATGTGGTGACTGGAATAGACAGCCTTATCTATTATACGCCGCCCGTAGAAAATATTTCCAAGCGATCCGATCTTCTGCGCTTCTCCTCCAATTGCTCACACCAAGCTTCAATAGTATTTCAAAAACATGGTCCTTCCAACGGAGTTTTGGTAGCCTTCTTCTGCGCCGTCCATCGAGTTCGTTGTCGAAAACTTTCCGTGCCAGAGCATTTGTGTTTGACCACGTTGATGTCGGCATATAGCTTATACAGCTCATTGCGACGTCGATACTCTCCGTCAACGATGATAGGTCCATATATTTTCCGGAGTATTTTCCTTTCAAAAATTTCCAGTATTGATTCATCCGCTTGCGTCATAATCCAGAATTCTGCGCCATATAACTAGACGGATAGAACCAACGTCTAGTACAGTCGGATTTTTTTTTTTTTGTCGAGAGAAGGCTTTATCACTGAATCGCTTGCTTAACCCGCAGTAACATCTGTTAGCAAGCAACGTTTTTGTATTATCCATATAAACACGTAGCTCCACAAAATGAGTCTAACGGCTTTAAATCGCATGATGTTGATGACAAATTGACATCGCCAAAACGTGAAATTGCGCTTTCTGGAAACTTCTCATGGAATAAAGCCAAAATCGGTCGCGGTTCCGCCTTGTTTAAACCACATATTGTCCAGTTCATAATCTACAATTACAGGCCCAAAAAGGTCGGTTATAATACGGGCACAGTGCTTTGAATTGAAATTCAGATTATCCGCTTTAATATCACTAACAGAAGCGATATTATCGACAGTGCGTCCATTGCAATGATGTACAGACCTGACCACATCGGTAACACTTTCACTCTTCTCAAATTTCTTTATAATCTTGTCAATTCTTTGAACAGTATGTCGATTATTACGACCATGATTACCCTGTAATGATTTTCTTGCCTGCGTTTGAATTACCACTTTTGTGGTAAGTTTTAACTACTTTTACGCGTTTTTTCGGTTGTTAAAGGATTCATATTCGTAAATGGCAAACCTTTCACTAAGTAACACTTCAGATGACAGGTATTTAACGGTATATAGAACTGCCAGACGGGCTGTTTTGAAGTCACTAAATGGATAATCCTGTATATACGAGTATATTCGCAGAATTTTTTAATACTTTACACTGCTAGCTTTGGGCGTGATTTTTAAAAATTCTGTAAATACAAATTTTGCGCTGGACTGTTGGCTGATGATAAGTCGATGTACCGCCTTCGATTCTATGGACGTCAAATGTCACTAATGACAAAACTGATTATCTCTGATCAGCCCAGCCCTACAGCGATAAGAATTATAATGACTTTATATAATTTTAGCAGTTTATTTTGAAATGTTTTCATTTTGTGACTACAGTAAGCAATGCAGCAAACAATCTACATATGCAAATGTCAGTTTATGACTGCTGTCAGTTTGCTTCGTTTCCTTGCTGATTTAATCACAATCTTCTTAAGGCATTCAAATGTAATGAAATATAATAATCCGATTATAAACTAATTAACGCAAAGATATGAATTACTATAGTTTTGTTTAATATATAATATCTGGTTTATAGAAAATTTGACTTGAAAATGTATGACATCACAAATTATGCCATTATTTAATAAAACCGTTCTAAATGTGATCCATATATCCTACTCTATTCGTGTAGCAGTTATTCCATACATGGCTTTTCAGTGCTTATTTAGAGACTCTAGATGAATTTAAGATTATTTCTTTATCGATTTCGACTGGCTGCAACCATGGCAATACTGAACTCAAATGCTTATTATAACGTTTGTGAAACAAAACTATTTCTCTATCTAACCTTCTTCAGTGTCAGTGTAATTTAAATTTCCTTCGAAACGGAATAAAATTTACTGTGGGATTTGCCAATCAAAAATTAAATCGTTTTAGAATTTGGCTGGACCTTTTGAACATAGCTAGAACTAGTTAAACAGCATTTAAATCTGCTTTCAACTTTTTCCATAAAAGCATTATTTGCCAAAAGAAAAGCTTGAATATCAATTTGAGCCTGCCAAACTTAGAGACTTCGGCGGTCTTTCTATATTTACCGGTACTGGACGTACAATTTTTACTAGTTGTACGCAAAAAAGTGCTGCCTTATCCCAAAAATGTTGATATTCCGCTAAAATATTGGAGAAGAGAAAATTTTGGGCCTTTAAGTTACTACGTAATTTTCAAGGAAATTTTCTTTTGAGTTAATATTTTAAAGCTAATTCCCAGATGAAATCACTTTAGGACAGAAAAAAATATGAGCAAATGAAAGGAAATAATAATAGAAAATGAAAAGAAAGCGGAAATAAAGAAAATTATTGAGAATTTTTTCAATCGCATAAAATATGTGGACATTTTACTATTTTCGTCGATTGTCTGCTCTAGTTCTTTTTATAAATTTTTCTTCATTGAAAGATATTTTTTGTACAATTTCGATGTCACTACATTTACAATTAAAAGAAGTAAATTTTAGAACAAGACTTTTTCATAGCATAGTCAAATTAATACATGGATAACCTCCAATTGTAAAATTTGTTCATGCAGAATGGATTTCTCTTCTTGTACAGAGTGCAATCCTATGTACTAGTATGCGTGTGTACGAGTATAGTTCAACATGAATAACCAAATGAACTTATGCTTGAGTAAATTTATGACAAAACACTGAAATGCACTGCATACTTGTCAGCTTTCATTCACATTTGCAAGAGTGCATACTTTTGGGAGTAGAGTATAAATAAAACGACAGCAACACAAACATTCTTAAATATAAATTAGTTATGCTTATGTATATGTATCTATATGAATACACACATGTCTCTGGGAAAGGAAGAGCTGCTAATGTGAAACTCTTTAGAAATTCTTGATATAATTACGTTCAAAAAGTTTAATTATAAGCAAGGAGAAGATGCTCAAATGAACACTGTTTGATTATAGTAATGACATTTTATGCAATACAAAAGAGCAAGAAATATGAAATGTGCAGATGTTAGGTACGGTTTATTTGATGCAGAGATAATGCAAGAGAATAGGAAATAAGCTACATAATAGATGTACTCACTCACTAATTAAGATCTGAAGTGTAAGACAATCATGTCAAAGACATATGATTTGTTATGTGACTGGCATCAAAGAGACTGACTTTGAGAACTATGTTGAACATTATGCCAATGGTATTAGTAACAATTATTAGCAGCATATAAGACAAAGGTGATAAATCGAAACATAAATAGGGACTGCCGGGCTATAGAAGTTCTATTGGAATAGAAGTTTTATTGAATTAGAAGTCACCTTTCAACGGTGATACATTGCATTTCAGAAATATTACAAAGTATGTGATAAAAAAAAGAGAAGTGGGGTTAATATTGATTTGAAAATTATTATATCTGTAACATTAAAACACTTTATGGAAGTGCTTTAAACAATTAATATCACAAAACACTTTGAACGAAGTTATTCAAAAAGTTAATCACTATAAATTACTTTGTAATCTTTAAAAAAATGCCGCTGCTTTTATGCCCTCACCAAAAGGTATAAAGTTATAGTCATACACATACGAGATGTGTTAAAAAAATAAGGTGAGTTTTCATTTTTCTCAAAAAATATTTATTTATTCATCAATTTTCATTTTATCTCCTTCAAACTAGTAACTCTCACATAAAATGCACTGTGCCAGCGTTTTTTTCCAATTCTCAAAGCAGTTCTGATATGCACTTTTTGGTGTCTGCTTGAGCTCTCTCAGCGATTAGGTTTATATCTCCTCAATCGTCGCAAAACGCCGTCCTTTCATGTGTTTCCTTAATCTTGGGAACAGGAAAAAGTCTCAGGGGGCCAAATCTCGTGAATACGGTGGCTGAGGTATGATAATGGTGTTGCTTTTGGCCAAATAATCTCTCACAAGCAAAGACGAGTGAGCAAACGCATTATCATGATGCAAAAGCCATAAATTTTATCCACAATTCCGAGCATTTTTACCGTATTACTCCAAGCAAACGGAGCATAACTTCAAGGTAATACTCCTCGTTTACAGCACGATCTTGTTGTAAGAACTCCTGATGCACTACGCCATGGTAATCGAAGAAAACCAGTGAGCAAAACCTTGGCATTTGATCGAACTTGGCGTGCTTTTTTGGTCTTGGCTCTGCTGAGCTCTTCCGTTGGGACGATTGGGCTTCGGATTCGACGTCATAAACATATACCCGTGATTTGTCACCAGTTATGATGCTTATAAGCAAATCTGGATCATCGTTGACGTCATTCAACAATACCTGAGCGATGCTCATGCGACGTTATTTTTGGTCAAAATTCAGCAATTTTGGCACGAACTTCGCTGTCACACGCTTCATGCCCAAAATTTCCGAAAGGATTGCATGGCATGAGCCAACCGATATGCCGACACTCTCAGCAACTTCTCTAATCGTGATTTGGTGATTCTTCATAACAAGTTTCTTCACTTTGTGAACATTTTTATTGGTAGTTAATGTGCTGGGGCGTCCAGAGCGAGCGTCGTCATTCACAGCTCATCGACCTTCTGTGAAAAGCTTGCACCACTTGTAAAAATTTTTTTGACTCAGAGTATTCTCACCTTATGCCACTGTCAAGATTTCAAGTGTTTTTGAGCACTTAATTCCATTTTTTTATACAAAATTTGATACAACTTCTTTGATCAATTTTTTCGATAGCAGAAAATCACCGAACACGCAAAACACTTGTCTTATTTATGCGTCTCACAAACAAACTAAACATGATATGTGTATAAAACCGTCAACATACCTTCGATACGAGTGTACCAACATAAAAAAAATAATAAAGGTCGAATATACAACGTAGACCGCGATATTTGATAATTCACCTTATTTTTTGAACACACCTCGTATATTATTATACACGAGTATCATATCATACTTCATTTGATAAACCAAAAATGCCAAAGGATAAAAAGCATCTTTTATCCAAATATATTGGATTACTCTTCCAATCGGTTGAGCGACGTCCGTCTGTCTGGCTGGCTGATAGTCTCGATACCTGTTGTAAATCTGTATGAAATTACTTAAAACTTCACACAGCCCGATATTGTGCCATACCGTAGCCGGAGATTACAAATGAGCTGCGCGTCTTCTGATATCTTCCACACAAATTGAGAGATTTTCCGAAATTTAAATTTTCCCTATAAATCTGAACTCGATGATCGCAGTAAATAAAATTTTTGTCCACTATATCGCTCGGTAAAATTTGAAAAGATCGAGCAGTTAACCGCACCCATTCTGCCATCTCTCGGACAAATAATTGATTTAACATAACTACTATTACCTCCATATCTTTCCAGCGGTTGTACGGAATTCAGTAACATTTGAAACACATCATGACCTTCATAAACGAAGCTCTAACTACTACCAATACCAAGTTCTGGTAATGAAAATGAATGGCTCTTCTGGTACCTCCCACATAAATGTCAGATTTAAGCTCATACCTTTCATTTAGCTGCACAAAATTCGTTCAAATTTGTCACACGCTAAGTGTTTCTTAAAGCAGAGTTTGAAAAAGAAAAGGGATAGAATTGTCACTCCTCTTTTTGTGCCTGCCATGAACAATTATCTGAATTTCGGAAATTTCTTTTTTTTCTAAAATTTTAATTATCGGGCTACAATAGTTTAGGTTTTTGTTCATTGAATTGACTGATAATTCTGTGTAAAATGCGCGAAAATCCAACCAAGTTCCCACTTCTAATACCTCCCATAAAAACCTGTATATTCTTAGCTTGATATTTTTCAAGCAATCGTACCGCATTCAGTCAAATTTAGCGCACATCATTTATTCGGTGAAGTAAGTTCCGAGAAAGAGAGGGCATCGTCGTATCCTTTCCCCTACCTTCCATACAAATTGACTGATTTATTGAAATTTTATTTTTTACCTTTAATTCCTAATTCTTAGGCCATGGCTCTAAACTTTTGTCAAGTATATTTCATTATAAGCATTAAAAAATTAAAAAAAAAAAAAATTTACCAAATCACCTTCTGATAACTTTCACATTAAAACACCTAATTTAATATACACATTTCTAGGTTCAATTAACGTCTATTCGGATTCAAGGAAATTTGCTATTTTAACCGTTAAAAAAAAATAAATGGTTAATTCAATATTTAATAGCGAAAGTAGAACATTATGCCGGTTCTCTCAGTATCACTCTTTGATTTGATTTAGGACTATCCGTCTGTCTCTTTGTCTGTCTGTCTGTCCATGTATGCTCGAAAACACGTTACTGATTGGAAATATGATCAAATTTCAACAAAATTTGTCATATAAAATATTTTGACGGTCCCATGTACAAACTTTATTGAGAACAGACCGCATCAGTCGATGTTCTGCTACAACCTCTATAGAATTGGGCAACCCTATTCTTGATTTTATTGCGCCTAAGAGTCGAAAATTTCTTTGAAATTTGATTATAAAGGGTGTTACAACAAGAACGCAGAATTAAAATTTTAAATAAAACACAGATATTTAAAAAAAATCGTGAAACTTTATTATATCGTAAAGTAGACAGAATGAGGTTATGTATGGAACAACACATCTTGCAGACGACCTCCGCGGCTTTGCTGGCACACACGCGATCTTTTAATGAAATTTTCAATGGCCGTTTCGCATAAATGCTGCTGTATTTCATTAATGGAGCGTCCAATTTCCTCTTTTAAGACTTGAGTCGTCGTCGGCTTATTCGCGTAAACTATCGACTTCAAAAAACCCTAAAGAAAAAAGTCTGATGGTGTTAAATCGCACGATCTATGCAAAAAAAAACAGGTTATCATTTCACGATACCGAACACCATTGACTGTTTCAAGCGCATATGCCTCATTTTCATATAAAAAGCCCAATGATTCTTCCAATCCAAAATCCACACCACACAGTGGCACGTTGAGGATGCATTTGCTTCTGGTGAATCACTCGAGGATTTTCCTCACCCCAAATGTGACAATTCTGCCTATTGACGAAGCCATCAAAATAGAAATAGGCCTCGTCACTGAAGATGATTTTATCGCCAAAATCAGCATTTCCATGTTGTCTCTCCAATACCCAATTGACGAACTCCCTTCGCTGTCCATGGTCAGCTGGCTTTAGTTCCTGAGTTAATTGAACTTTGTATGCATGAAGATGCAAATCTTTCGTCAAAATTCGCTGCACAGTGGATTTGAAGACACCAATTTGCTGAGCTTGGTGTCGAATTGGGGTGGTTGGAGTTTGAGTAACATCATCACGTACAGCTGCGACATTTTGGGTCGATCGACCTGGTCGAAGGAGCGTTGTTGTCTTTACATCACTAACAGACCCAGTTTTGGCAAATTTATCCATTAATCTCTTTTTAGTTGACTCTTTTGGAGCATTATTGTGACTCCAAATTGATGGCAATTTGCGAACTGTAGCCGCAAAACTTTCACCATTTTGGTAAAACAATTTCACAATAAGAGTGTGAACTGTTCATTTGTGTAGCGCTCCATTTTTACTAATCTCGCACCTTTTACTAGCAAACAAAAAAAATTTTTCAAATGTCAAACAATGACACTTCGAATGGCGCCAAATTTAAATCTTGCATTCTTGTTGGGACACCCTTTATTTTTTGCCTATGATTTATTTAACCCATATTTAAGGTGGTATACGATTCGACATGGCCCCTCTTTAAATGAACTTGACAAGCTTAACTTCATTTGTTGGGGATTTTATTAGTGTTTATTTGTTATAAGTTAAATGTTGCCTAAACATTGTCAAATTATTTTCCTATTCCTAACCATCTGGTCACTGTAATCATCAAAAGTTGTGGTTTGAAGTAACAACAACAAAGCATTGCGAAGAATGTTTTTGCTGTCGCTGTGTTGTTAGTCGACCTTCAACAAACCTAACTATCCGTTGTTTGTCTCCTCTGTTTTGTCTCATCATATGTATGTAGATCAACAAGATGATCTGCATATGACTGTTTTGTTCGCCTTATTTGTTCACTGAACCTGTGTACTAAAATTGGTTCGATGTACTGTGCTAGCTGTTGTTGTTGTAATTGCATTGCAAATTCGGCAATGCAAAAAATGATTTGTGTTTTTCGCTAGCCCTCTGCTAGTAACAACAGCAACAGCGGCATCACAGTCCAGTGCTAGAAGCCAAACGTTAAAGTTCTGCATTGCTGCACCGGTTTGTTTATTTTTAGACAGTGACCTGTCTCGGTGTTAAATTAAAATTGTATAATTATTTAGACAGTGACCATGACCGGTGTCTCGAAATTAAAATTTGTGCAAACATTTGACAGCGATCTGTTCCAACATATTTAATACAGAAAATTATTTGTGCATTTTAAACTGAAATCTAAAGTGTTTACTGTTGGAAAATTGTCTGACTCGACGAGCCTGTTCTCATACACCATTACTTCTGTAAGTCATAATTTCTTTTGCGGTTTGATTATATTTTTACCTTCTGTATTTAGCTACATACTTCAAAAAATAAAACATTAAGTTAGATGCGTTGAAGTAGCCAGATATCATTTGACCAAATGTGTTTTATAACTTTTTAATTCGATTGGGCTGTGTTCACCGGTGCGACTGGCTATCTGCCTGGTATACAAGACAACTGTGGCCAATTCTCTTGGAA